>MU781960.1:2451-22885 GCA_026770625.1 Nicotiana glauca
ATATATATATATATATATATATATATATATATATATATATATATATATATATATATATATATATATATATATATATATATATATATATATATATACGTGTGTGTGTCTCTTTGTTTTGACAAATGATGAAACATGTAAACTCTTTTTGGATTTTCTTTTTTTTCCTTTTTTCTGATTTTTTCGAAAATGATGGGAAAGTGCAAAACCTTTTTGGATTTTTCATGTTTTTTTTCTTTAAAAATGTGAAAGAAAAACATAACTCGGCCCCACTTGCTTTATTTTTTACACTTCACTCTTTTTTCTCATTTATCCTCGAATCTCATTGATCCGCCAAATAACCTCTTTTACCCTTGAAAATGGCAACATGTAGCACATATGATGCATCATATTGGTCTTTTATTCTTTGGGTACACCTATCCTATATGGACCCAAACCATGCGTTGAGTCCCCAAAGCCAAATTCATATGATGCAATCAAGCGTTCCTACTAGGGATCCGGCATGAGGCTGAGTTATTCTAAGTTCAAAACCTGGGTATATTGTTCTAGACTTGTGTACCCGAGCAGACAACTCGAGTGGGAGGGGGGCTATGTACCGGGAACCAAAACGCCATCCGGCTTTGTGACTTGTCTGAGCCTCTTCCAAATTTAAGGCATGACACTAACAGAAGAGGAGTCATGCCGGCGTGCACATCCCGGAAGATGAGAAAAAAAAGGTTTTGTAGTAGTTTATATACAGTTCAAATAATATTAAAGCGGTAAAAAATAACATTTAGCATATTTGGCCCAAACATGTAATTAAAACCAGATAATAAATAAAAGCCAAAATGTAACAATTATTCTAAGATCGAATTCTTGAACCCTGAACCAGAAGTTCTTGGTTCTTTTTTGTCACAACCCAAAATCCACTAAGGGTCGTGGTGGCGCCGGACACCTCTGTCAGGCAAGCCAACTAAATTATCAATTAAATTCTCTTTTAATACCTTTGAAAATCTAGGATTTTTCCTTCCATTTCTCGTAATTAAAACAATCTCTACTTCAATTTAAATTAAATAATAATGATTAGTACAAATCTTTCGAAAACCATCCCAGAACCCGGTGTCACAAGTTCATGAGCAACTACTGATAAGGTAAATAAAATACAACATCTGTCCGAAATACAGTGGACAGGGAATAAAATACAAAATGCTGAAAGGAACCACACTAGCTGCAGGTCGCCTCGAATAATGCAGCTCACCTAGTCCCAGAATCATCCGCACTGCTACGCCCAGTAGGCTGCTAGGAATATATATACCTGTGCAACAAAAATGCACAGAAATATAGTATAAGTACGTAAACAACGTGTACTGAATGAGTATCCCGCCTAATCTCGAAGAGATAGAGATGAGACGGTCAACTTCGACACTTACTAGAGGTCGATTATCAATATCCTAGAAATGTGAGGAAAGATCATGGATTTATATAGTAGTTCTAATTCCCGAAACCAGAAAACAGGTAAACACCTTCAACAATTAATCAAGGGCTTCCAAGGTTTATTCTTTATTATCTTATCAATTTATATCAAGCCACAAAGGCAAATTTCATATTTAAAATTCCCAAACGAAAAATGACATGCGCAAATCACACCGAGGCGACGGCCCGATCCAACAGAAATGTAAAATGTACATTGCCGAGGGTCGAACGGCCCGAACCATAGATGCATCTATTACCCCGCTTGCGAATCATCCATGCGACGCGGTCAACATAAAATAAACAATCACCCTACTCGTGAATCATCCATGTGACGCAGGTACACATAAGATACACAATCACTCTGCTCGCGAATCATCCATGCAACGCAGGTACACATAATATACATGCTCAAATAGCCAATTAGAATTTTATCGGGGAATAATTATCCAAGTAAAACCAATTCTCCTTTAACAATTTTTAAGAAAATAAGGTTCAGATCCTGTTAAAAATTTGTTTACTATTTTGATGTATTTTAAGCAATTCAACTATCCATAAGATTACAAATATTCAAAGTATAACATGCTTTTGGGTCCTAGACTACCCGGACAATAGCATAATAGTAGATACGCATGGACTCTCGTCACCTCGTGCATACGTAGCCCCCACAAATAGGAGCACATAATCAATTGTTTCACCTATGGGGAAAATTCCCTCTTACAAGGTTAGAAAGGAGACTCACCTCGCTCCAAAGATCCATAACCGGCATTCCACGCCTTTCTGAAGACTCGAATCGATGCACAATGATCCAAAACTGGCCAATAATTATGTAAACCCATTAATATATGCTAAGGTACTCATTACAATCCAATTTATAACAATTCCTAACCCGATCAAAAATTGACGAAAATACCTTCGGGCCCACGTGCCCGGAATCCAAAATTTTTTGAAGATAAAGATTACCCATAGCCTCACGAATTCAAATATATGATTTTCTCTAAATTCCATATACAAAATCGTGGTCAAATTCCAAGAATACAAGTTTTTTAGGTTTTCCCTCAAACCCCAAGTTTTCTACAATTTTCCAAGTCTAAATCCATATATAAACCTTGTATATACTCAAAACTAGTAGAAATCACTTACCTCATGCTTGGCGATGAAAATGACACTCCAAAGTTGCTCCAAAGTCGGCTCCCATGGAAGAAATGAATTGAAAATGAGACAAACTTCGATTTTTAAAGAAATCTCTCTGCGTCCAGCAATTTCCGCTTCTGTGGAAAATTTCCGCTTCTGCGGTTATGACAGTAACCAACACTTTTTTGACACGGAAATGAGCATAACTTCCTCATACAATGTCCAAATTCGATGATTCTTTTTGCTATGGCTCCAAAATTACGATACGGATCTAATGGTTCAATAAATATTAATTTGGAGCTCATTTGCTTAATATGGTACCCCTTTATGTCCAAATAAACGGCGTTGAAACATCAAATAAGAGCGCGATTACCACCCGAAACACACCCGAGGCTCCGGGACCCCGACCAATCACACCAACCAGTCCCAAAACACATTACGGACTTGCTCGAAGCCTCAAATCACATCAAACAATGCTAAAGTCATGGATCAACCTCCGATCCAAGCTTTATGAACTTTAGAACTTCCAAATTCTACCTTTGATGCTTAAACCTATCAAATCATGTCCGATTGACCTCAAATTTTGCACACAAGTCATATTTGACATTACGGACCTACTCTAGCTTTCGGAATCGAATTCCGACCCCGATATGAAAACGTCCACTTCTGGTCAAACTTCTCAAAAACTTTCAAATTTCTACCTTTAGCCAAATGGCTCCAATATGACCTACGAGACCTCCGAATTCACTTCCGATCGCGCTCCCAACTCCAGAATCACCATACGGAGCACTCCCAGTCTCGGAATACCAAACGGACATCGATAACACGGAAATGCTCTTCAAACCAAACTTATGAAATTTCTTCTAAAATGCTAACTTCCACAATAGGCGCCAAAACACTCCCGGGTTATCCAAAACCAGATCCGGGCATACGTCCAAGTCCAAAATCATCATACAAACCTGCTGGAACCTTCGGATCTCGATTCTGAGGTCGTTTACTCAAAATTCCAATCTTATCCATTTTCTCCAACTTAGTGATTCTGAAATGAGAATTTTTAATTTAAATTCAACTCTGATCTTCCTGAATTTCAATTCCGATCATACGCACAAGTCGATATAATTGAAATGAAGTTGTTCATGGCCTCGGTCTGCTGAACAACGTGCTAGAGCTCAAAACGACCGGTCAGGTCGTTACATTCTCTCCCACTTAAACATACGTTCATCCTCGAACGTGCTGAGAATTGCACTGGAGTAGTCTGAAATCGCTGTTTAACTTCTCATGCACCTTCCCGTGCTACCATAATTAAGTTGAGCACATTAGCTCGATCAATTCTGAAGATATTCTCTTTTATTCAAGCGGATACGCCTCAAAGTCCAATTCCAACATCCGGAACTCAATGCTATGCATGTTTCCAGCATGCGCTCATTATATCAATAGCTACACGTTGTGCCCAGACGTGACTGCATAATTTTGTTGAATTCACACTTTGCATCACTTTACTCATAGGACCATAATAACCTTTCTAATCGAATTAATCGAAATTCCGCAGATCCGATGCTCCCATTGCATCTCATGACCTACATGGGTCTTGCTCTAACCTTTACAACACCGAAACGATGGAAGAGAGGTGCCGAAATTCATAACCAACTATTGAATCAACAAATCATTGGGTCTATACCCCTGACATGAGTCATTGCCTCTTTCTAAACCATCTAATGGTCTTAGCTCCTTAATTCGCTTCACATAATCCAATTGCATTGGTCCTAAATCCAATAATCTCGTCTCACATAGTACGAAATGCTCAGGCAATAAGCCACCTCAGACATAATCAAATGCCACATATGATGCTACCATGTGCCAATAGGCTACCAATTAGAACGTTATACAGAAGGACACGAACTCTGAAAAGGAGATCTAATTACCCCGATCGCGAATCATACATGCAACGCGGGTACATGCTTAACGGACACCCCGCTCGCGAATCATACATGCGACGCAGGCTCACAGCTAGAACGAGCTCTCTTTGAAAAATGGGAATCAGAACACATAAAGGCAAATAGGGGAACTGTACTGAACATCACACTGTTGCGGCGTACAACCCGATCCAAATAACATACCCATGGCGGCGTGCCACCTGATCCAAATAACATACCCATGGCGGCGTGCCAACCGATCCACACATAGAACTCACATAAGGAGATATACATCGGGCCAAGCTAGCCATTACAACAAGATATCGAATTTGGTCACAAGCACGCTAAGTGCATAATACCATCCAAGAGGGAATATACAACATCATAAGCTACGAAACTCAAGCACAACTGAGGTGCGATATATAATCTAAATCTCAAGAGACATTTTGCTTATAATATGACATTCCCGCGCGGATCCTCAACACACCCAATTTCTCAAGCCGTCTCACAACTCACATGGTGCAATATATCACTACATGAAATACCTGACAACGAGATAACACTCTGACTACTCCCTAAGGAGCGCGTTACTAAAATGAACACAACTGGCCTGATATAAAGCCCGGTTCACATATAAATCGATCCATTGATCTCAAGCCGATTTATGGTTGCACAAACTTGGTTAATAACATTTCAAAGGTCCATGGTAACTCCATTTACCTCATAACACATAAGAATAACCATCATCACCAGAACAACCTCCTCAGTTCATAACCCGATAACCAAAGTGCCCTCCAGGCCTAAATTCTCAAATTAATGATATTACCACAATCCTCATACTTGGTTTAAATCATTAGTTAATCAAGAGACTACATGTCACACTTATGCAATCTTCCCGTGGGACACGCTCCCACAATCTTCCGAAATAAATAATGGGTTCGCTCATCCAAACCATCGGCCGCACTAACGCTGAAAAGCGATCAAGAATCCTTAACCATGATGCAAAGCCTTTTCCACCAAATATCGACCTCAGGTGACGCTGAAGGCAACACCAATTTACTTTAATCACTCAACCCTTTCCTTGCTCATCCGAGCCCCTGACATCCTTACCAGCACCAAACTACAACCTTGATCCTCACTTCGAATTTCCATGCTACTCACTGCACCTAACATGCCAATATACAATAGAACACAATTTTTATCATAACTCCGAAGCCATTATTATTTCAACACTTCATCATATAAGAACTTTGCACTTACCTCACTTCAGGGGAATCATAGCAACACCCAGGTAAATTCCCATAACAGTAGAACATGCAAATTTGCAAGTAGTGGTCCAAACCACTACAGCCCTTGCGGAATCCGCTTCCACTTAACAAGCCATAACAGAAGAATGCTTCTGAATAACCTCAATTACGGCGGCCGACAAGCCTCACACGTACCGCCACAAATCATACACATAACTTGATCACACGAAATGAACTGATCGCTGGCCCCAATATGCCATTTCAACTACGGCTAACAAATCTATCTTCTTCCAATTTATCCTTGATTGCCTTAGAAATAATACCAACTCCATTCAACGCATAACATACTCCATCCGCACTTATCCCAAGTGACCTTGAACCACGAGACCCTGCTGCCTCAAATCCCATGAACCATTTCGTACCTACCCATTGCTACGTCGCAAGACAAACATCATAAAACATTATGCGCCTCTTCTCATAGGCCACTACCAAGCTTGGTTCTTGACCATACCTATAGGCTCGAAACCATTAGGCACCACACTTTACCTCTTTGAATCCGCTAGGACCATTGCTTAGAGCCGCCCGCTCTGACTTGGCCCGAATATAATCAACTCCATGATTCTCAACGGAGGACCCGACAGAACCACTCCCCAAGTCTGAACATAGACCAATAAGGCCAACGATAGCACACCGTTAATAATTCATTTGCTCAAATTACCACTTATGTTCCTTTCCTGTAGCTGAAATAACCCATCAACATGCTAATCACCAGAAACTTCGCAAGTAGTTAACCATGCAACCCAATCATAGACAGTGGGACTCTCCCACTTAGCTCGATGCCACTATTATAAAACTCTGGAGTTCACCAAGATTCATAATCTCTTATTGACATAACCTTGCGGAATCAATCGCCAGCATTCTCGATATCTTACCGTAGAAACCTAATTGATACTCTAAATCATTAACAACATTCACACAACAATTCCCTTTGCTGTATAACTAGTAGAACTCTTCGCAGAAGCCTCGCCAACCAAGCGACTGCTAAGCTGCTCATAGGAATACCCCAACTGTAGAAATCACTCCCCGGCATCTCCCAATACTGCTGCATGGGGTATAATCAATACAACATCAACAACCCATCCCGAGTCCGAGCTCACTCTCCAGCTGCACAAGTCCATTCACCCCTCGCAGACATCCATTAAATGTGCGACAACATCCTTCCACGTCAAAGTCATGCTACATCTTTCTTCATTTGAGCAGATCCTTTCTGTTATATTAAATCTCCGGCCGCACAAGAATCCCTACTTCAAATGAGATTCTCAGACGCAAATAACCAAGCGCCGATATTCTCAAGTCATTCCAAACTCTCCTTAAGGCGCATAGTCATCTTATTACCAAGCCTTACACAGCTCCGCCACTCTCCCACTTTGGGCAAACTCAGTCTTTTAATCAACTGCTCGACCTACACTTCTTATACCTGGCTCTTTAGAAGTTCAAAACAACACCTGACACTTCCTACATGTTCTCTCATCTTTTGCTGCTCCATTGTTGCCATAATAAAATGTATCTTCCTGGAACTTGAATCCATAATTTTTTTACTAACTTTAAACTTTTCTGAAGGTTATCTTCTCGAACCTCCATATTGAAATACTGATTCAATCTAGAACCACCGTACCTTGCGATATCTGATAGTTGTATCTCCAATACTATTTCACAATATATTTCCCCAAGGCGAATTGTAGCAGATTATAACACCGACAAACTTAAAGCATTCAATTAGGACAACATCTCCCCCATATAGAGGAGAACTCCACCACGCTTGCAATTACCATATTTCATTACTTCCACCAGTCCACATCTGACCATCCTTAATTCGATTGTCTTTCCCCCATCGGGAATAAAATTTTGAATCCCTTTGATTACACACTGAGTAAACCTCCCTTCAATTCATTCACTTCCCTAACACATAGGCAAACACCCTACCATCACAACAAAACTGCGGAATAATCGCTCATAAGCATTATGGCAACTTGTGCCTAGCCTCAAAGCTCTTAGAAGTTCTGTTACTGAGCTGAAACAATAGAATATCCTTCCATAAGGCGACCATAATAGTCAAAGCAACTATACCGGGAGAATCATCCCGCACCACATTTGTAGTGCCATTTCAATTCTTCAACTTTCGATTTATAACAAGCGCTCGCGTAAGATTGAGCAGGAAAAAATCAAAGCCATAAGCCTCAAAGGAATAGAACCGCACAATGAGGAAATCAAGAAGGGAAGTACTCCTAACTGCCTTGTAGCCTCCCGAGGATAAGTACAGACGTCTCCGTACCGATCTGCGGGACTCTACTACACTTGCCCATGACTCGTGAGACCATCGAGAACCTAGTGCTCTGATACCATGTTGTCGCGACCCAAAATCCACTAAGGGTCATGATGGCGCCGGACACCTCTGTCAGGCAAGCCAACTAAATTATCAATTAAATTCTCTTTTACTACCTTTGAAAATCTAGGATTTTTCCTTCCATTTCTCGTAATTAAAATAATCTCTACTTCAATTCAAATTAAATAATAATGATTAGTACAAATCTTTCAAAAAACCATCCCAGAACCCGGTGTCACAAGTGCATGAGCAACTACTGATAAGGTAAATAAAATACAACATCTGTCCGAAATACAGTGGACAGGGAATAAAATACAAAATGCTGAAAGGAACTACACTAGAAGCAGGTCGCCTCGAATAATGCAGCTCACCTAGTCCCAGAATCATCCGCGCTGCTACGCCCAGTAGGCTGCTAGGAATACATATACCTGTGCAACAAAAATGCACAGAAGTGTAGCATGAGTACGTAAACAATGTGTACTCAATGAGTATCCCGCCTAATCTCGAAGAGGTAGAGATGAGACGGTTAACTTCGACATTTACTAGTGGTCGATTATCAATATCCTAGAAATGTGAGGAAAGATCATGGATTTATATAGTAGTTCTAATTCGCGAAATCAGAAAACAGGTAAACACCTTCAACAATTAATCAAGGGCTTCCAAGGTTTATTCTTTATTATCTTATCAATTTATATCAAGCCACGAAGGCAAATTTCACATTTAAAATTCCCAAACGAAAAATAACATGCGCAAATCACACCGAGGCAACGGCCCGATCCTACAGGAATGTAAAATGTGCACTGACGAGGGTCGAACGGCCCGAACTATAGATGCATCTATTACCCCGCTCGCAAATCATCCATGCAACGCGGTCAACATAAAATAAACAATCACCCTGCTCGCGAATCATCTATGCGATGCAGGTACACATAAGATACACAATCACTTTGCTCGCGAATCATCCATGCGATGCAGGTACACATAATATACTTGCTCAAATATCTAATTAGAATTTTATTGAGGAATAATTATCCAAGTAAAACCAATTCTCCTTTAACAATTTTTAAGAAAATAAGGTTCAGATCCTGTTAAAAATTCATTTACTATTTTGATGTGGTTTAAGAAATTCAACTATCCATAAGATTTTAAATATTCAAAGTATAACATGCTTTTGGGTCCTAGACTACCCGGACAATAGCATAATAGTAGCTACGCACGGACTCTCGTCACCTCGTGCGTACGTAGCCCCCACAAATAGGAGCACATAATTAATTATTTCACCTATGGGGACAATTCCCTCTTACAAGGTTAGAAAGGAAACTCACCTCACTCTGAATATCCATAACCGGCATTCCACGCCTTTCCGAATCCCTTTTATTACACACTAAGTAAACCTTCCTTCAATTCATTCACTTCCCCGACACGTGGGCAAACACCCTACCATTACAACAAAACTGCGGAATAATCGCTCATAAGCATTATGGCAACTTGTGCCTAGCCTCAAGGCTCTTAGAAGTTCTGTTACTGAGCTGAAACAATAGAATATCCTTCCATAAGGCGACCATAATAGTCGAATCAACTATACCGGGAGAATCATCCCGCACCACATTTGTAGTGCCATTTCAATTCTTCAACTTTCGATTTATAATAAGCGCTCGCGTAAGATTGAGCAGGAAGTAATCAAAGGCATAAGCCTCAAAGGAATTGAACCGCACGATAAGGAAATCAAGAAGGGAAGTACTCCTAACAGCCCTGTAGCCTCCCGAGGATAAGTACGGACGTCTCCGTACCGATCCGTGATACTCTACTACACTTGCTCATGACTCGTGAGACCGACGGGAACCTAGTGCTCTGATACCATGTTGTCACTACCCAAAATCCAATAAGGGTCATGATGGTGTCGGACACCTCTGTCAGGCAAGCCAACTAAATTATCAATTAAATTCTCTTTTAATACCTTTGAAAATCTAGGATTTTTCCTTCCATTTCTCGTAATTAAAATAATCTCTACTTCAATTCAAATTAAATAATAATGATTAGTACAAATCTTTCGAAAATCATCCCAGAACCCGGTGTCACAAGTGCATGAGCAACTACTGATAAGCTAAATAAAATACAACATCTGTCCGAAATACAGTGGACAGGGAATAAAATACAAAATGCTGAAAGGAACTACACTAGATGCGGGTCGCCTCGAATAATGCAGCTCACCTAGTCCCAGAATCATCCGCGCTGCTACGCCCAGTAGGCTGCTAGGAATACATATACCTGTGCAACAAAAATGCACAGAAGTGTAGTATGAGTACGTAAACAACGTGTACTCAATGAGTATCCCGCCTAATCTCAAAGAGGTAGAGACGAGACGGTCAACTTCAACACTTACTAGAGGTCGATTATCAATATCCTAGAAATGTGAGGAAAGATCATGGATTTATATAGTAGTTCTAATTCGCGAAACCAAAAAACAGGTAAACACCTTCAACAATTAATCAAGGGCTGCCAAGGTTTATTATTTATTACCTTATCAATTTATATCAAGCCACGAAGGCAAATTTCACATTTAAAATTCCCAAACGAAAAATAACATGCACAAATCACACCGAGGCGACGGCCCGATCCAACAAGAATGTAAAATGTGCACTGCCGTGGGTCGAACGGCCCGAACCATAGATGCATCGATTACCCCGCTCGCAAATTGTCCATGCGACGCAGTCAACATAAAATAAACAATCACCCTGGTCGCGAATCATCCATGCGACGCAGGTACACATAAGATACACAATCACTCTGCTTGCGAATCATCCATGCGACGCAGGTACACATAATATACTTGCTCAAATAGCTAATTAGAATTTTATCTAGGAATAATTATCCAAGTAAAACCAATTCTCCTTTAACAATTTTTAAGAAAATAAGGTTCAGATCCTGTTAAAAATTCATTTACTATTTTGATGTGGTTTAAGCAATTCAACTTTTCATAAGATTATAAATATTCAAAGTATAACATGCTTTTGGGTCCTAGACTACCCGTACAATAGCATAATAGTAGCTGCGCACGGACTCTCGTCACTTCGTGCATACGTAGCCCCCACAAATAGGAGCACATAATCAATTTTTCACCTATGGGAACAATTCCCTCTTACAAGGTTAGAAAGGAGACTCACTTCACTCCGAATATCCATAACCGGTATTCCACGCCTTTCCTAAGACTCGAATCGATGCACAATGTACTCATTACAATCCAATTTATAACAATTCCTAACCCCGATCAAAAAGTTGACGAAAATGCCCTCGGGCCCATGTGCCCGGAATCCAAAATTTTGTGAAGAAAAGATTACCCATAGCCTCACGAATTCAAATATATGATTTTCTCTAAATTCCATATACAAAATCGTGGTCAAATTCCAAGAATAAAAATTTTCTAGGTTTTCCCTCAAACCCCAAGTTTTCTACAATTTTCCAAGTCTAAATCCATATATAAACCTTGTATATACTCAAAACTAGTAAAAATCACTTACCTCATGCTTGGTGATGAAAATGACACTCCAAAGTTGCTCCAAAGTCGGCTCCCATGGAAGAAATGAATTGAAAATGAGCCAAACTTCGATTTTTAAAGAAATCTCTCTGCCTCCAGCAATTTCCGTTTCTACGGAAAATTTCCGCTTCTGCGGTTATGACAGCAACCAGCACTTTCTCGACACGGAAATGAGCAGAACTTCTTCATATGATATCCAAATTTGACGATTCTTTTTGCTATGGCTCCGAAATTACGATACGGATCTAATGGTTCAATAAATATTAATTTGGAGCTCATTTTCTTAATATGTTACCCCTTTATGTCCAAATAAACGGCGTTGAAACATCAAATAAGAGCGCGATTACCACCCGAAACACACCTGAGGCCCCGGGACCCCGACCAATCACACCAACCAGTCCCAAAACACATTACGGACTTGCCCGAGGCCTCAAAGCACATCAAACAATGCTAAAGTCATGAATCAACCTCCAATCCAAGCTTTATGAACTTTAGAACTTCCAACTTCTACTTTCAATGCTTAAACCTATCAAATCACTTCTGATTAACCTCAAATTTTGCACACAAGTTATATTTGACATTACTGACCTACTCTAGCTTTCGGAATAGGATTCCGACCCCTATATCAAAAAGTCCACTTCCGATCGAACTTCTCAAAAACCTTCAAATTTCTATCTTTAGCCAAATGGCTCCAATATAACCTACGGACCTCCAAATTCACTTCCGATCGCGCTCCCAACTCCAGAATCACCATACAGAGCTACTCCAGTCTCGAAATACCAAACGAACATCGATAACACTAAAATGCACTTCAAACCAAACTTATGAAATTTCTTCTAAAATGTTAACTTCCACAATAGGCGCCAAAACACTCTCGGGTTTTCCAAAATCCGATCCGGGCATACGCCCAAGTCCGAAATCATTATACGAACCTGCTAGAACCTTCAGATCTCGATTCTGAGGTCGTTTACTCAAAATTCCAATCTTAGCCATTTTATCCAACTTAAGGCTTCTGAAATGAGAATTTTTCATTTAAATTCAACTCTGATCTTCCTGAATTTCAATTTCGATCATAACACAAGTCGATATCCCTGAAATGAAGCTGTTCATGGCCTCAGACCGCTGAACGATGCGCTAGAGCTCAAAACGACCAGTCAGGTCGTTACATTTTCCCCAGCAGAGTCACCAGAGCTGTCACACCTCCTTTTTCTACCCCCGGAAGGATATTAAGGGATTTTTTCCAATTTAAGTAACAATCGAACTGTGATTATTATTTAAGATCAGAGTTTTCACTTGGGATAATTGTGGTGTCCCAAGTCACAGATTTTAAATCCGAAAATGAGGAAAGATTGACTTCGTTTTACAGTCTGCGGACACAAAATTCCGGATAAGGAATTCTGATAATCCGGGAGAAGGTGCTAGGTATTCCCGAATTTCGTGGTTTTAGCACGGTCGCTCAATTGTTAATATTGACCTATTTATCTGATTTTAAAAAAAACTTTTAATCCTATGTGCATTTTTAACTTTAAAATTGCTTTTACTTATTTAGAATTAATTCAAGGTTATTTAAAATACATCGTAAGCCACGCTACATGAAATGTAACCGTGAGTCACGAAAGGTTCTATTTAACCTTGTTGGAAATTAGAACCGGGTCACATGAAATGTACCCCCGGATTTTAGTAGTCGTCACGATAATTATATAATTAACGCGCCTAAAGCAAACTATGAAATCTATTTTGGTATCTAAATTATAAAGTTCATGAGGGCCATAGAAGGTTTAATTTACTTATGGCACGCCTCAAATCTCTCTCTTAAAGTGATTTCTTGATCTAATCTTAAGAGGGCTATAAATTATAAGTTTGTTGATATGGTACACCTCAATCTAATTAAAAGAGTCATGCTTAATTAAAAGGGTCTAAAAGAGTTTGAATTTTATCCAAATAAACTTCTATCGACATTACTGTGAGCAGCCTGTGCAAAATATCATCTTAACTTAACGTTGGGGGAAAGAACAAGTTCCAGACTTGTAGTAAGTACAGAAACAAAAAAAAAAGAAAACAACCTTTAAAAAAAGAATTGGGCTAGAGAAAAGCCCAAAGTTGAAATTAAAGCACCAGAAGCCTCAAGGGCGAAGCTGGGCCAACCACAAGGCCTATAAATGAAAACCATTGAGATTAATCAAAACAACTTCATCACACCACCAACCAAAAAATCGAATTAATTTAAACGAAAAATAAGAGAGACAAAAATCGACATTAATCTGAAAATATCCCACCTTGAGGCTGGGCCAACTCGAATCTGGGCCCAATACAATACACAAAACTCAAAATCACACTAGGTGATTCGAGCAGGCCTTACGCCTGAGCCTACTCATGGCCCAAGCCATTTCCTAGAACTTGTTGCCATACTGTTACACATTCAATAGTCCTAATAAGCAAGTTGTTAATTTAATCAACAAGAGATCTATTTCTGAAATTCGTTATTAGACCTACACCCATCATCATGCTTGACAATACTAACACTTGAACTTACATTCAACAAATCTTTTAAAAAAAAGTCGGTAATAATTACAGTTATCAAATATAAAAAGTTGTTAAAACCACCTATGAATGTGCGAAAATGACTTAAACACTTGAACCATACAACTACACTAACATCAAATGTCGGTACTTAAACTAAGCTTAAACAGTACTAAATTCCCGATTAAGAAAAATAGCGAAGAACATCCAGCTGAATGAACAAGAGAAATCCATTCCCAATCAGCAAATTCAAAGCCCATTTTAATGCTTCAAGCTAATGAACGTACTTGGAACAACCAAAAACAGTCACAGTAATTCAACAAGGAACTAATAATCTCAGTAGATCTTAAAACAGCAACAAGCAGTAGCTTATCAGTCAGCTTTTCGTGTTTTGAACCCAAAAAAAACTAGCAATTTACTCTAGCTTTTAAAACCCAAGAAATATGAAAAACAAGCTGCAATAGAATAGTGTTTGTGTTTTTTTTTTGTTGTATTTTTTCTTTCTAGTTTTCTAACTCTATCAATGTGTGTATTCTTCAGTCGTTTGCTAAAAATTTTAGGTCTCTAATCTCTCTCTCATCTCTGCTCTAGAAGAATGAAGGAAGTGAGCCCTTTATAAACAGATTTTGGGGCAGCAAAATTAATTTTAAAGCTTTACTATTTACCCCTTCCCCAATTTTTGTCTTTTCATTTCAGACCCTGAAATTAGAGCCTGCTTGTTAAACCACCCCAATCCCACCTCCCTGGAAACCTTCTAGTTAGTTAGACAAGATTCTCTCAAGTTAAAATAACCAAAACTGCCCTCGACACCCCTGTATTTACCTTCAGAAAATCAAACTTGGGCCAAATTAACCGAAGACCTAACCCAAAACTATGGGCTTCTGTACTAACAGCCCAAACGGAAACTTCAAACCATCAAAATGAGCATTGAAGCTCAAATTGTGACCCATGCTGACTAAGGTCAAATGAAAAGAAAAAAAAGGAGAAGGGAAGAACCCAGTCACAGAGAACACACGTAATTTGAACCAAAAATACTTAATCAATTTTTGAGTAATAATTCGACACATATACATTAAAACTGATAAAACTAAATAAATGAGTCAAGCAATGAATAAACAGCGAACAAAATGACTTTAATGCAATTAACCACATTTATATTTTCCAAAACATACTAGGTTAAATAAAAATCCAACTGAAATGGGAAGAGAATACATCAAATGGGCAAAGCATATACTGAAGTTATCAGAGATAAATGAGTGACTTGATGACAGGCATCGTTTGACGAAGTTTGCTAGAATCAGTGAGCTTCGAAATAAATCGAAATTGATGCTAATCGGTTGTTCTTAAGGAGAATGATCGATGGGCATAAGTTATAATCCATTAACAGCCAAGAAAACAACTTAAAACTCTTAAAAGGGAACAAAATTAGGGTTTTCGAATTTGGCGTCAGATTTGGGATTTGGAGAAAAAGGTGGGGATTTTGGGAAAATTTGTGTTGGATTCATATTCAATGGGGCGTGGGGATTGTGGAGGAGGAATTTTGGGGTTGTTTGGATGGTCCTCCGCCGATGGAGATGGCAGAGGAATTTAGGATGGAGGCTTGTGTTTTCAGTCTCTGAACATAGAGACGAATGGAAGGGGAAGCGAAATGGGGGGGGGGGGGGGGCTTTGGTCACGACAGTTAAATGTCAAAAGGAACCTCAGTTCCCAACCGTTTGATAAATGGAGATCAACGGCTAGGAATCTAAGAGGGAAACGGTGTTGTTTAGTTTAGACGAGGAGTTGGACCAGGTTGGGGCATTAGGTTGGTCGGACTGGCGAGTGAATTGGGTTCAAATGTTTGGGTCTTGACCCAAATTGAGTTTTTAAGACCAAATTCCCTTTTTTTTCTTTGTTCTTTATTTTTTCTTCTTTTTTTTTCTTTTTTTTAGTTAATTAAAACCTAAATTAATCTAAGTTGTAAAATTAAACTAATTATCTTCTAAAATATTTACAAAAATTAATTACTCCAAAATTAAAAGAAGAAAGTACCAATTCAAAACTAAAAGGCTAAAAATACAAAAATAGACCAATTTTTGTGATTTTAATAAAGCAAGTAATTTATTAATTGACCTTAAAAATATAAAAATAAATCCTAAATGCAATGCATGGTATTTTTGACATTTTCATAATTTTTGATAGAAATAAACATGTAGAGAAATGCAAACAATTAACACAGATTCTCACAAAATCCTATAAAATTGTAAATAATGGAAAAAATTATTTTTCTTGTATTTTATGGGAGTAATTCATATAGGGTAAAAATCACGTGCTCACACCATCTGCTACGAGACACAACTTTCCACCTACGCTCGTCGCAAGTCGAGTGGGTCGCCAACTTCCGAAAACATCCAGGCAGATCGAGAACTTCGCCCGACATCAACGAAGTTATTTCAAAAAAGAAGGAAAGACAATTATTCAACTTGTTTTTGCTATAAGCTAATCCAAGGAAACACGAGACACTCCACTCACACGCATAATTCCATTACTCGGGAAATGGCATGAGCTCCACGGGGATAATGTCAGCCATCCGGACCCAGACGAATCGGCTGATCCACTCTTGATCCCCATTTTCTTCATCATTGACAACAAAGGGCGTGGACGAATGGCACCGCAAGGTTAACAGGCCTCGATGGTGAAAGGGCCGGTACAGCCTGACGAGGTGGCTGAGCGTGAATTCAAGCCCAACTTTCTCCGCAAACAACCTCATCTTCAACACCACTCACAAAAATAGCGGATGTATCTACACCAAAGGGACTCGATATTTTAAGCAGAAATCATGCACGGCCCTATAAAGGGGGCCAAATGCAAAAGGATATAGGTATACACTCAAGAATGCTTAGCAGAGTCCGTAATACTCTCATTCGGGGAAAGCACCTGCAGCGTTATCTCCTCGCTTCATCCACAGTATTTCCTCACCATCTCCAGATGTTCCTATTTTATCAAAGACACAGTCTTCAGAGCGAACTCCCCCGGATCCTGAGCGCTGGGAGTAAAACTCTCCCCTCCCTGTCGGGCTGGCCCCGAAATAGCTGCCATGACTATAGTAGAGTCGACAGATTCAAATAAGGATGTGCGCCAACGCTTTTTGCGCCTAAAGGGATGAAGGACCCAATGCCAAGGCGGAAGGATAGCTACCCAAAATAATGAGATCCCCCAAAGAAGCAAAGGCCACCCCACATATATATGGGAAAGAGGGACGATTCGCCTATCAAGAGTGAGCCCTTGGAGGCCAACGGCCTCGATACAGCCTCGAGGTAATGCCCGACCCCAGAGCCATCCATCGACAAGAAGTTAGGCCTCACAGAGTCAACTGTATCATCTCCAGCATCGAGGTAGTGGAACTTGTGGGTTTTTCTTTCTAAAAAAGAAAAATAAGCACGCGAAGCTCTAATCACAAAGGCTCCAGGAGGCCTCGAGACATCGCCTAAGTACAAGCAACCCCTCAACAGAAGTCTATCCACTACGCTTTAAAATGCTATCTGCATCAAGTCCAAAGCAGACCCCCAGGTACCTAAAGCTGACCTTCGCTCAGGATACCATTCTCAAAAGCTCCAAAACTCGGCGTACTACCTCCATGCAACTCGGGGGGCTTGACAGCCCGAGCCTATCAAATCAATTCATGCTAGGTTCGGGGTACGATAATGAGCTCAGATAGAAGCCATATCAACCGATAGGGGATCGGAAAGAATGCTCGTATCCGAGTTAGATATCAACGGTCTACAACTAAAGGAAAGCATTCGAAGGCCTTAAAGCACACAAGAACATACAATAATAGAACAAGAATTGAAAATAGAAATCGAGAAAGTATCTTCATATTCATAAATATCAATGCACATAAGCCCTCGAGGGGTACATACATACAATTATAAAACCCTACAGAGGATCTCCACATAAAGGTAGAGGAACGAAAGGATCTACACGTAATGAAACCCAAGAGCCATGTCCATCCTCGAAGTTCCATCTCCGGTATCATTATCCTCGAGCACCGCCCCCTCAAGCACGCATCCTCGAGGGCGATTCCTTTGACCGCGACTTCCTCTAGGCTCCCAGATCAATCCCTCAAGGGGTCCCCGCCAAAGGAAAAGATGAAGAAGAGGAAAAGGAGAGGATGATGAGAAGAAATGCGCAAATGAGCAAATGAAGGTACTGGGATAGAAAAAACAATGCCAAGGCACCCCCATTTATAAGGGGTAATGACACTGTCATCAAGGCTTTGGAAGATCGACCGGCGGACGCAATTACTTCATTCTTGAAGAACCGAATCGACGGTAGTACATTCACCTTGGGAACGAGAATCGACAGTGCATTGAATGATGTCAAAATGCATAAGTACATAAGACACCCCGGTTGCCACAAAAGCTCGCGCCACAGGTCGCATCATTGGTGTGACGTCTCCATAAGAAGATCGAGGAGCGAGGAGTTAGAATCATTTCCCATCTCTTCGTTCGAGGAAACACAGAGACTATCTATATGCGACAAAATCAGAGGACTTAATTTCTCGCTATCAAGTCATTTCGGAAGAATGCCTCGAGGCCCCGAGGACGTGGAGCCGTGACCGAATCCTTTCCCTCGGGTCTCGTCGAGGCCCGACTCAAAGAAGGCAGAGGTCGAGGCTAGAACAGATGGTAAAGTTCCCATGGCACACGGCTAAGTATGACAGAGCCGGCCTATATCCAGTGCCTACGCCAAAGCGTCACGTCTAGCCATCACATCTCCATACTTTACAGCTAATGCATGTTGTATTATAGTCGGGTTACCCTCCTATATAAAGGGAACCCACACCACTTTGTAATCACCTGATGTTACTCCAACTATTCTCTATAAGATTAATAATATCTCTCTCTCTCTCTCTCTCTATTTTCTCTAACTTACTGGTTCAAAGCTACCCTCGACATTTGTTACTTTCTTACTTGTTCTTCATTTATTGCTCAGTGTTGGCCATAAAGAGCCTTGCTTGATTATACTCTAATTGTCGCCCCATTCTCGACTACCCTTGGTAGCTCGAGATCGAGCCCAGATATTTGCCTCGAGGTCGCCCGTCGACCGGTCCGCAGCCAGGGCAGCAAGCCCCTGGTTCGATTATTGTTCCGTTTTAGCTCGTATCTTATCGATTAAACTCCATATTCTTAGCACCATCTACTCTAACAACTATCATAAAAATAGATCACGTATTTTTAGAATCTCATTTACAAATTTAATTGTTGTTACCATTTTCACAAAAAATAACTTATATTTGTCATAGTCTTAGATACCTGTTAAGATAATAATGTTAATAGATATAATCCTTTGGAACAAGCACTTGAAAATTATACATTCCAAATCAAAAGTCCACAATCTCAAATAAATTGGAATGGGCTGCATGAATTCTCAATTCATTCTTCCAAAACAAAATTTATTATTTAAAAAAGTAGAAAATTTAATCAATTTCATCCAAAGTTTTAATTTTTTTCCCACCTATTACAAAAATTGTTAGTAGTTCTTTTTCTAGTACTCATAAAAGACCACTCTCTTCTAACCACCTCAATCAGTTAGTAGAAATTAATTAAAGTAGTACTCTAAAATTAACTAACCACGGGGTTTATTTCAGTTAAGGTAAATTTAATATTTGTAGGGGAAACACGACGAGAAATGATCTCACCTTGGTGGAGCAGAAACAAGGATGAGTTTGGAGAAGAGGCCAGGGCGAAATATGGAATCAACAACACCGATCATAGCTGAGAAGGAATGTCCTAAATACATACAACAAGTGATTTGAAGTTCCTCCAAAATGGCAAGTAAATCGTAGGCATAACCTTCAAGGGAAGAGTATCGATCAAAATCGAATTAATCAGGATTGGTCGGTCCAGAATCCATGTTATCGTAAAGTACAACTCAATATTCACCGACGAGGTAAGGGACAAGGTGTTTCCGGACAGATTGATCAGTACATAATCCATGGCCCAGGACTATTGTCTTCTCGCCGGAACCCAGAACTTTAACGTTGTGAGCTTCTTTAACTATTCCCATTTTTATGTCTTAATCTTTTGCTTCCTAATTTTCAGCTGGCGTTTCGACGTTAAGGTGTGTGGTGGAAACTGAAAGAGACGAAACGACGCGCCGACTTTATTGAAACACAATGACTTAGGGTGGCCAGTGGGTTCTGTCACACCTCTTTTTTCACGGCGCTTTAACATACTCCTGGCGAAAGGGAATATATATACAAAAGCGTAAAAAG
>MU781963.1:7760-21623 GCA_026770625.1 Nicotiana glauca
TTCGTTAAAGAGATTAATTGTCCCATTTCCTACCAAACTCGATCCGAATTGACTCAAATTCACCAAGTATATATATTAAAACATGAATGAGCATATAACGGGAAAAATGGGGCGGTAACTCACGTGACGATAGGCCGAATCGTCACAATTTAATCCGGGTTGGGTTAGGTAGATTTAGGATTTGGGCTTGGGTCTTTGGGCTGGTGTAATTAGGGGATATGGGCTGGTTTAATTAGGCTAGATTAGAAAGACAAATCTGGTTGTAGTTAAATAGACTTTTTCCCCATTTAATTTATAGAA
The DNA here is from genome assembly GCA_026770625.1 of Nicotiana glauca. Taxonomy (NCBI): domain Eukaryota; kingdom Viridiplantae; phylum Streptophyta; class Magnoliopsida; order Solanales; family Solanaceae; genus Nicotiana; species Nicotiana glauca. The sequence continues at coordinate 8,061 of MU781963.1, forward strand.
AATAGTAAATAAATATCTGAAAACTAATTGAAAGCACTAAAAAGATTTATAATATATAATTATCAATTTAAAAATATAAAATCCCATTTTATAAACATGAGACAAATTTAAACCTAAAAATGGCTAGTATTGCAATTATGCAATTTTATCCTTAAAAATACTAAATAAATATATAAAACATATTTTAGCTATATTTTAGTATAAATATGAGAATACAATAAATGAATCGTCAAAAATGATAATTTTGGGGGCAATTATTTGGGTTTTTCTTGATAAAGTAGGGCAGTAAATTGATTTAAAAATCTTTGAAAAACTAAGAAAAAATAATGTAACCTTGGGATATACTTATATGTGCATATATAGGCTATTTTGAAGATATTTTGCATATTTTAAAAAATATATAAAAAAATTGGGCATCAACACAGTTTGGCGCCCACCGTGGGGCTAAAGATAATAGTGATTATTTTAGTTCTAGTTTTCGGATAGCACACATTATTCTTCACACTTTTTCTTGTCAAAGACTTTTTTATTTCAGGCCAAAATATGTCTAGCATACAAAATGCACCAGCTCATGACAGTGAGGGACTCTGAGAAAACAGCGGTATAGGGGTCGGTATACCACCCATAAAGGGAGTGCCAAATTTGGAGCCCGCTAATGTCAGTTTACATAACACTCTAAAAACGGACGCAGGCACAGATCCCATGAGGAATGCACACAGGGAAGCCCGAGCTGGAGGCTAGGAAACACGAGGAATGGAAGAAGGAGGAGTTAGCCTACAAGTGATATTCAAGATGCTGCAAGCTCAACAAGTCATCATTACTCAACTTTAGAGTCAAAACAGAACTCCAAACACCGCCGATCCAGTGGACTCCTGGCATACGAAACCTGCGCCTGAAATGCCCGATGAAAATGGTTCGGGGATTGATCCTGCTATTATGAGAATGCTCGAAGAGCTGACTAAAAGAATCGAATCCGGAAAAAAAGAAAATTGAAGAAAATGACAAAAAGGTAGAGACATACAATTCAAGGGTTAACCAGATACCAGGAGCACCTCCGATTTTGAAAGAACTGGACTCAAAATAGTTCATACAAAAACCTTTCCCCCCAAGTGCAGCTCCAATGCCCGTTCCAAAGAAGTTTCGCATGCTCGATATACCGAAATATAATGGAACAACTAACCCCAATGAACATATTACTTCATACACTTATGGAATCAAAGGAAATGACTTAAATGATGATGAAATTGAGTCAGTATTGTTGAAAACATTTGGGGAAACACTATCAAAAGAAGCTATGATTTGGTATCACAACTTAGCTCCTAACTCCATTAACTCATTTGCTATGTTGGCGGATGCCTTCGTGAAAGCACACGTCGGGGCCATAAAGGTGGCCACAAGAAAATCGGATGTCTTCAAAATAAAACAAAGGGGACGACAAGATGCTGAGGGAGTTCGTGTCCCAATTTCAAATAGAAAGAATGGAATTATCGCCAATCTCTGATGACTGGGCAGCTCAGGCCTTTGTACAATGTTTGAATAAAAGAATCTCGATTGCATCTCGACAGCTAAAGCCGAACTTGATTAATATTCGGCTATGACATGGTCGGATGTGCACAATCATTATCAGTCAAAAATTAAGGTCAAGGCCGACCAGTTGGGAGCCCCCTCCAGCTCAGTTCATCCTAACAGATTTGCGTCCAAGCCTCAAGGGACATAGATCGGGGATCAAGATTCAACAAAGAACGGTATCAACCACATACTGATCGAAGAAACAACAGCCCGAGCCACAACTCCCCTTGGAGCAATCGAAAAAGTGACCAAGGTCAAGGTTCTTGGGGACTCATGAGCAAGAACGGGTTTGATAAACACGCCGACCCCGCTGAGGTCCCTTGATTATCATAATACAATTTCAACATAAATGCATCAGGGATCGTCTTGGCTATTGGGAGAATCAAAGATACCAAGTGGCCCAGGCCAATATAGACTGATCCCTTCCAAAGGAACCCGAACTTGATGTGCAAGTATCATGGCACGCATGGTCATAGAACGGAGGATTGCAGGCAGCTAAGGGAGGAAGTGGCTAGGTTATTCAATGAGGGCCACCTTTAAGAATTCCTAAGTGATCAGGCTAAGAACCACTTCAGGGAAAGGGATGCAAGCAGAAAGAATGAACCTGAAGAACCTCAACATGTCATTCACATGATCATCGGTAGAGTCGACGTCCCATAAGGACCAATATTCAATCGTACCAAAGTATTCATCACAAGTGAGAAACGGACTCGGGATTACTTGCCCGAGGATACTCTCAGATTCAGCGAGGAAGACGTCAAGGCTTTGTCTAAACCTCATAACGATGCATTGGTAATTTCTATCCTTTCAAAGAAAGTTCAAGTTAAACGTGTTCTTGTGGATCCAGGTAGTTCGGGAAATATAATCAGGTCAAGGGTCCTAGAGCAGCTCGGGCTGCTCGATCAAATCATACCGGCATCTCGGATCTTGAATGGCTTTAACATGGCAAGTGAAACAACGAGGGGAGAAATCATCCTCCAAGTCAACGTGGCTGGCACCATACAAGACACCAAGTTTTATGTCATCTAAGGTGACATAAGGTATAATGCTTTTCTCGGAAGGTCATGGATCCATAGCATGAGGGCGGTGCGATCGATCCTTCATCAAATGATGAAGTTCCTAATGAAGAATGGCATGAAAATAGTATATGGAGAGCAGCATGCAACTAAGGAGATGTTTGCAGTGCACGACTTCCTACTGGTATCGGCTTCATCCATATCGAAAAAGTCGAAAGACGAATAGGTGGCCAAATAGAAATTACAGCCCGTGCCTTCGGTTGAGCTCGAGGGACAAATATTCGATGAACATGTGGCCAAGGATGAAGAAGAAGATTTCCTCATCGCCTAAACCTTCATTTCCCCTGAGGAATTAGATGCAAAAAAATCCACAGTCAAAGAACTCGAGCATGTCATATTAGTCAAGCATCTTCCAGAAAGGTACACCTGGGGACAGGGTTAACCCCCGAACTCAGGGAAAAACTCATTCAGTTTCTCATCGATAATATTGATTTCTTTGCTTGGTCCCATTTAGATATGACAGGGATCCAACCAGAAATAACTACCCATCGACTAAGTGTCGATCCTAGATTTAAACCGGTGAAGCAAAAGAGGAGACCTCAGTCCGAGGTAAAGCATGCATTCGTCAAAGAAGAGGTAACCAAACTTCTCAGAATAGGATCTATCAGGGAAGTAAAATATCCCGAATGGCTAGCTAACGTAGTGGTAGTCCCCAAAAAGGGGAATAAACTTAGAATGTGTGTAGATTACAAATATTTGAACAAAGCATGTCCTAAAGATTCTTTCCCCTTGCCCAACATCGATCGTTTGATTGATGCTACGGCCGGTCACGAGATCCTAACCTTTCTTGATGCCTACTCTGCGTATAATCAAATTCAAATGAACACGGAGGACCGGGAAAAAACTTCATTCATCATGAAGTATGGCACGTATTGTTATAATGTAATGACCTTCAGGCTAAACAATGCAGGAGCCACATACCAATGTCTAGTTAATAAGATATTCGAACATCAAATAGGCAAATCCATGGAAGTTTATATTGATGATATGCTAGTTAAGTCCCTGCGCAGAGGACCATTTGACCCATTTGCAGTTCACATTCGACATCCTTAGAAAGTACAACATGAAGCTCAACCCCGAGAAATGCGCTTTTGGAGTTGGCTCGGGAAAGTTCTTGGGCTTCATGGTATCGAACAGAGGTATCGAGAACAAACCTGATAAAATCAAAGCCATCGAGGAAATCACCATAGTAAACAATGTGAAAGCCGTGCAACGGCTGATCAGACGGATAGCTGCCCTAGGTTGATTTATCTCGAGGTCATCAGATCATAACCATCACTTCTTTTCCCTACTGAAAAATAAGAACAACTTCGTATGGACCCCTGAGTGCCAACAAGCCTTGGAAGAATTAAAACGATATCTCTCGAGCCTACCCCTGCTCCCTACTCCAAAGGAGGATGAAACACTCTACTTGTATATGTCTGTGTCTTAAGTAGTGGTAAGTGGCGTGTTGGATCGAGAAGATCAAGGTACGCAATTTCCTGTCTATTATATGAGTCGGACCCTGGGAGATGCTGAAACCAGGTACCCACATTTGGAAACATTAGCTCTTGCATTAATAAGCGCATCTAGGAAACTAATATCGTATTTTCAATGCCATCATATATGTGTACTGACTACATACCCGCTTTGAAATATCTTGCATAAGCCCAAATTATCAAGCAGATTGTCCAAATGAGCCATTGAACTTGGAGGATATGATATTGAATATCAGCCTCAAACGGCTATCAAGTCTCAAATTTTGGCAGACTTCGCGCCTTCCCTCATACCCGAAGTAGGAAGGAACTCTTGCTAAATATGGGTATGTCATCGGGGGTCTGAACCCTCTTCACAGATGGTGCCTCTAATATGAAAGGATCCGGGCTCGACATCGTTTTGAAATCGCCTACAGGAGTGTTATTAGACAATATATCAAAACTTCTAAATTGACTAACAACGAGGCCAAGTATGAAGCCATGATTGTAGCTCTTGGACTAGCCAAGGGCCTTGGAGCAAAGGTCATCGAGTCAAAGTGTGATTCCCTTTTGGTAGTAAATCATTTAAATGGAAGCTTCGAGGTTCGAGATGATCGAATGCAAAGGTACTTAGACAAACTTCAAATGACATTGCACCTCTTCAAGAAGTGGACACAGGACCATGTAACTCGGGAACAGAATAGCGAGGCCGACGCACTTGCAAACTTAGGGTCATCAATCGAAGAAGATGATATCATAACGGGGGCTGTCATCCATTTATAGAAGTCGGTGGTCGAAGAAGGCCATGCGAGATTAATTCAACAAGTTTAACGTGGGATTGGAGGAATACATACATCAATTACTTGAAGCATGGGAAGCTCCCCACGAACCAAATGAGTCAAGAACACTTCGAGCCAAAGCAGCTCGATTCTCGTTCGATGAAAATGGAACGTTGTATAGAAGAACCTTCGATGGACCACTTGCAGTATGTTTGGGACTCGGGGACACTGATTATGTACTACATGAAATCCACGAGGGCACCTGCGGGAACTATTCTGGTATAGACTCTCTGGTTCTTAAGGTGATCAGAGCAGGGTTTTATTGGGATAACATGGAAAAAGATACCAAGGAGTTTGTTCGGAAGTGTGACAAATGCCAGATATTTGCACCAATAATCCATCAACCCGGTGAATTACTCTAATCGGTTATATCCCCGTGGCCATTCATGAAATACGGGATGGACATCGTCGGCCCCCTACGAACGGCGCCAGGTGAAGCTAGATTTATTTTGTTTATGACTGACTTCTTCTCAAAATGGGTTGAACCGCAAGCCTTCGAGAAGGTAAGAGAGAAAGAAGTCATCAACTTCATATGGGACCACATCATATGTCGGTTCGGGATTACCTGACAAAATAACATGCGATAATGGGAAACAGTTCATCGGCATCAAAGTGACAAATTTCCTGAGGACCATAAAATCAAAAGGATTATGTAAGCACCTTACCACCCAAGTACAAATGGCCAGGTTGAGTCCACAAACAAAACCATCATTCAAAACTTAAAGAAAAGATTAGATGATGCTAAGGGGAAATGTAGAGAAGTACTTCCCGAGGTGTTATGGGTATATCGAACAACTTCGGAGTCTAGCACGGGGGAGACCCCATTTTCTTTTGTATATAGATCCGAAGCATTGATCCCAATCGAAGTCGAGGAACCCAGCGTTAGGTTTCATCATGACACCAAAGACTCAAATAATGAAGCTATGAACACTTCTCTCGAACTACTCGATGAAAAGCGTGAGGCCGCTTTAATACGAATGGCCGCACAGAAATAAATGATTGAAAGGTATTACAATAGAAGGATGAACCTTCGATATTTCAAAGTCGGGGACTTAGTCCTAAGGAAAGTCACTCTCAACACTCGAGACCCGAACGAAGGGAATCTAGGTCCTAATTGGGAAGGACCGTACCATGTCCTCGAAGTCATAGGGAAAGGATCCTGTGAACTTAGCACAATGAAAGGTGAGCAACTACCAAAAAATTGGAATGTATCGATGCTCAAGCGATATTACTACTGAGGTATGACCTTTTCCCCTTCCCCATTTTGTATTTAAAACTAACTCCTTGCAAACATTCAATTGGAGACATCGAGGCATCATTCAGCTTGAAGGCCTTGGGTTTGAAAGCATGCATTGCACTCTTTCTTCCTTAGATAGGGTTTTATCCCCAAATGGGTTTTACCGGCAAGGTTTCTAACGAGGCAACACCCTTATGCTACCTAAGGAACATTCAACAAGTATTCAAGGCTTCTATTCGATCAACCTCGAATACTAGGGGGCATCACCCTCGGAGGTTATATTTTTGAGAAAGATATTTCACGCCTAAGAGGGCCTCGATAGTATAACTTTGTAATGAGCCAAACGGTCGAATGAACCGTTTCCATATAGAATAGTTGATCCCCGACAGCAAAACATGTATGCACGTATCAACTATTTAAAGAAGCATTCTGGTTACATCAAAACACTTTGTATATCATACGAACTCTACACTTACAATTCTATGGGAAGTGGCTCAAAGGCCAAAGCACCCCGAAATACTCGGGGACTATCACTGACAATTAACACATCCGAGTTATTGACAATTCGAACTCATAAGACCTCAAAGAGGCACCCCTTCGAAATAAAGGCCAAGCCCAATAAACTCTGGGACTAACTTTTCGAAGAAGTTCGGAAAGTTATCGGGATACAAGTTCAAGTGGCAAAACTAAAGGTTACGGCCATACTAAAGACTACGGTCACATAAAGGCCACGGCCAAAATAATGCGATTCAGAGACATCCAATTTTTGCTATAAAATTAAAGGCCTTCAAACATTGATAAACCGGTTAAGTCGGGCTACCCCCGGCAAAAGCAAAATATAAGGGGGTTCGATAAATTTGGCCCCAGAAAAATCTAAGGGCTTCGATAAATTAGCCCTCGAATTATCCAAAGGCTTCGATAACACCAACACTTCAGAAAACCCTTAAGATGTATTCGATTATATCTACACAAACGAAATGACTAATAAGGTTCCGATACGTCGAACCTTTGGAAAACCCAGCGGGTACAAAAACACATGCTAAGGCATAACTAAAATTTTACTAAGTCTTTTAGCAGAAATGATGGAAAAATTATATAGCCATCTTAAAGTCCAAAACGGCCCACTTCAAAGAGCCTAAGGGCCAGCTTAAAAGAGATATAGGGCCAAAAGCTTATGGGAGTCCGAGACTCCGTTCTCATTCAAATCGAACCTAAATGCCCCGTTACCCCGAGCTCGTATTAAATTGATTTTAAGTTAGGCTCAGGGATCATCTAAACCCCTAAGGGGTATGATCGTGAGCAATGAAAGCCTAAGGGCTTATTACGAACCTAAGCCGATACTTGAGCTTAGTATTCGAATCATCGGAGTTTTTCATAAACGGGGACAGAATAAAAGTTAGCACAAATTAAGGATAGAGCGAAAAGAAACTTTATATTCATTAGGGAAATTTACAAAACATATTATAATGCCCACGAGGGGCCCTTGCACAAAAAGGGAACCTAATCTATTTTCGGGGCCATGCCCCCGGAAGTGTCATCCTCATCATCGGTGGCTTTATCTTTAGGAGTCTCTTCCCCTTAGGAAGCATCTCCTTCACTTTCCTCATCCCCGGATCCGCTTACCACATCCTCGTCATCGAAGGAGATAAGAAACCTAGCATCATTTTCATGCGCCCTTGCTTCGGCTATTTGCCCAGCGAGGTTGAACCCTCGGGCATGAATTTCTTCGAGAGTCTCCCTCCGGGCTTGGCACTTTGCCAATTCACTGCTCCATCTACCCCAGTCGGAGGCCTCCCTCAATTCTGCCTGAACAACCGCGGCTTCCCTCACATATATAGCAATGGATTTATCAGCTATAGCCTTCATCTTCTAAACTTCGGCCTTAGCCTATACAGCTTCAACCTTAGCCTGTGTAGTTTTAGCCCAGGATTTAGCTAGATCGGCCTCTAAACCCTTGATTTTCCTAGCTTGAGTCAAATACCTCACTTCAACACCTCAAAGCTGAGCTTCGGCCGAGGCCAGTTGGGCTGTAACAGCTTCCTTTTCGTCAGCAAGTTGATCCATGTTCTTCTTCCACTGATGACAGTCAGCTCGAACTCGATCTACCTCGCCTCAGTTGCCCAATCATATCAAGTTTTTGCTGCCGCTGAGATATCAAAGTGTTAGCCTCCGAAGTAGGGCCAAGAAGGCCGAACTTTGTTAAAATCACTGTTACCTGCTCATCTAGCTCGGACTCGCTTTTTTGAGCTTTAGCCAATGCTGTTCGGAGATCCTTAAGTTCCTCTTCTCTCTGACAAAAGAGGAGCCTCAAGGTCCTTAGTTCTAAACTTTGCAATGGCCTATGCATGAAACGAAAACATATTAGTCAAAAGAAGACAAAGGGAGAAAAACTTGCAATAGAAAGGGCAGGTCCTTACCCTGATAAGGAGATATTGGGCCTCTTCAAAAAGGGAGGATGCATCACTAAAGTCGTTGGCATCCTCGATCACAACATAGAAACCCTAAAAAGGATCATCTTTGATAACCTTATTTGGGTCAGGCTTAGGTATAGTGTTGGCTTCTTCGATTTCCCCCTCAGAATAAGTTGGCAATGAAAGGGAGTGACTCGTTTTTTGCAGCCCCGAGCTCCTCACTCTGGGCATTCTCATTATCATTGGGGGTCTCAGAATCTAACCCCTCCGATATAGTTGTTGAATGCAGAGGGTCAATCTTGACCTCCGGAGATGCAGGGGCCTTGCCCATTTCTTCCTTCGGGGCATCCTCACCACGAGATGATATGTCCAGTTTGGAAGGCTCGGCGATTTCAACTGGTTTCCTAGCTCTAGTCACCAGCATCGACCTTTCATCATTATTCTCTTCATCATTCAGGAAGTCTTGGGCTGGATTTGCGCCCGTTTGAACAAATCTTTTTCACTACCTTAGAGCGGGGGTTTTCTTATCTTGACGGTCCTCGGGTTTTGAGACCTTCTTCCTTTTCTTGTGCTTCTTGGACTTTGGGTTTGAAGGCTTGGTTTTTTCTCCGGGCGAAGCCGGCCTCATCTCAGACGCATCTCCAAGGCTTGCATAGGCAAGCGTGAACGATTAAAAATGCCACTAAATGTATGGAAAGTATTGAAACTATAGAAAAGCACTCACCGTGGTTATTGCCCTCCCACTGGACCTTTGCTAATTCGCGCCACTTGCGATGGTCGTAGAAAGAAGTGGCAGCTAACTTTCTGACCCAATCCTCGAGGTCGGGCACCGCTAGGGGCACCCAAGCATTGGCTGCCAAAAGGAAAGATAATAGCGTTATGGAATATGAAAGAATATGAGTAGATACAAGAAATACGAAATCCACTTACAGCTAAAGTTTCATCTCTCCGGGAACGGCATTTTTCCTCGGGGATGATGTCCGAAGTTCTTACTCTACCGAACTGGCTCGTCCAACCCTAATCTTTGATTTTGCCATTTCTAGCGAATAACGATTTTGTTGTTCAGCATTGTAGCTTGATTAGCACTCGGAATAACTGGGGCCGATACAACCGAACCAGGTGGCTGAGGGTGAATTTCAAACCCTCGGCCAATGCTTGGGTGCCCCGTATGAAGGGGTAAGTATAAACAATCAAAAACCCCGGATCGAGGGCACTCCGTGTGACTTTGTATGTCATGTAGAAGTCGATCACCACCGGATCGAGGGGGCCCAGTGTGAAGGGGTAAGTATATACACTCAAAAACCGCTCTTTGTGGGTAGTTATGCTTTCGTTAGGCCTCGGGATCTGAACCTCGACCTCGTCTCCCCACTGACAATCCATACGTGCTCACATCGGCCTTCGACATCGGGATGATTCTCGATACCGAAGTCTTTCTTGATGATGCAATCACTGGGGGTGATTTCCTCAAGTGTTGGCGGCACCACTTGGCTGACCGGGAGGTAGAGGAAGATGATGCTTTATCTTTTTTGGGGACTGTCTTGGAATTTTTGGCCATGGTTATAAGCTAAGTATTACCGGTGCGCAGGGAAGTGGTATTTTAGGCAAGAGATTGGTGTTTTTTCTGGTGCTTAAAGTGGCGGAGGAAACAAGTGATATAAGAAAGAGATGAAGATGGCAAAGGGAAGAAGAAAGAGTAAAGTTCTTTACTTGGAGCAATCGCCTCATATTTATAAACAGACAATGACAGTTCGGCACCTTTCGTGGACGACCGATGCTGGAATGCATTCAATGTTTTTGCGAAAGCGGACCGGTGGGACATTTCGGTCACTCTGAACGCTTGCATCACGGGGCTCCTCATATCATTTCATTCTAAGTCAAAATCAAGGAGCCCAATTTTGAAGTCTTAAATTGGGCTATGATTCCGGGTCCAGGCCAATCGAATTGGAGGTCGAACCCGGCTGAAGGACACATACCTTGATGAAGCAGATCGAAGGCCTAGCACGACCTACATCGAGGGCAGCATAATCTCGAAGACACTCAAGAAAGAGCGGAAATTTCTCAAGGATACGTGGATCTTGGCATAAATTATAGGATAATATTTGTACGAAATAGTACAAGTCCATACTGGATCATTATACAGCTGTACCAATAAAATTCTTTATCATAATTGAAAATGTACCATATTAGTGTTTTTTCCTCCTATATAAAGGGGACCCCAGTCGTTTGTAAAGACATCTCATCTCATCCACTGCAATAGAACATTCCACTTTGTTTTTCTTGTTTAGTGTGCTCAATAATTATTCTTCAGGTTTATTGTCTTTACTTTATTATTGTTCTTAGCTTACCTCGAGGTCCTCGAGATAATCAAGCTCGAGGCCTCTATTACTCCAACAACACTAATTTGGCTCATCAATTCTTCTTACTAAAGCTTAATATTTCTTGTATAATCACTAGTATTAGAATAAATCTCATATCTTTAAAACCACAGATTATCTTTAATTGTATTCATATTTTTCGAGGTAAACACCAACATATTAACTAGTAAGAGACAAGGTATTGTAGCTATTATGAGTAGCAAACTACAATGTATTAAATATGTTTCCTTTCGTATGATTTAGATTTATCTTTTTGAATGTTTAATCTTCACTTTATTCTTGAATCTCAACTTGGTTAATATTTTTCCACTCGTGTGATTTATATTTTTTTGTATTTGCTTAGTTTCTTTTACTCTACTGCAGAATGGTTGATGGATCTTTTGTGACGACCCGATCCGCCATCTTATGTGTTACGGCTTCGTTTCCCCCTTATTGTGTTGCTTCATGTTTTTATATCAGTGTTAGAGTTGATCGGGTGTAATTGAATTGGTTTTGGTTGAAATTAAGGCACATAGGCTCTTAGAAAGGAAGTTTGTTTTAGAAAAAGTCAACCGGAAGTTGACTATATGGTTAGAAGGCTTGGATGTAAATTCTGGTGGTTTGGTTAGCTTCGGGGGATGATTTATGACTTAGGAGAGCGATCGGAATTGAAATTGGAGGTCCGGGGTAGAAATAGGCTTGAATTGGCGAAGTTGGAATTTTGGCGAAATCCGGTTGATAGGTGAAATTTTGATCCGGGAGTTGGAATGGAATTTTGAGAGTTGCAGTAGCTGCGTTAGGTGATTTTGGATATGTCAGCAAATTTTCAGGTCATTCGGACATCGTTTGGACTGGTTTTTGATTGAATGTTGGTTTCGGAAGTTTTAAGGAAAATTAGGCTTGAATCCGTGGTAATTTGGTAATTTTTGTGTTAAAGGACGTGTTTTTATGATTGGATCAAGTTCGTATGGTGTTTTAGAGTAGTTTGGTATTTTTGGTTGGGGTCCCGGGGGCCTCGGGATGGTTTCGGATGGTTAATCGGGATGTTGGATGTGTTGTAGCAGGTCTGTTGGGAAGCTTCTGTTGTTTCCGCATCTGCGGTAGGTGAGCCGCATAAGCGGTCCCGCAGATGCGGCTCAGTGATCGCAAAAGCAGCCCCTTGGTGGCCTGGGAGTTTCCACAGAAGCGGACCTTGTTCCGCAAAAGCGGAGTAGTGACCGCAGAAGCGGTCCGGTGTAGAAGGGTTGAGACCGCAGAAGCGGTAGTTTGACCGCAAAAGCAATTACCGCAGAAGCGGTATAGGACCATAGAAACGGTCGAGCGGGATTTAAATTGAACCGCAGAAGCGGTGAGGAATCCGCAGAAGTGGTCCCGCAGAAGCGAAAAGGTCTGAAGGGTTTAATGAAAATTAGAGCATTCGAATTTCAGAAGTATAAATTATTTTGGGGTGCGAACTAAGGCGATTTTTTGGGCGATTTTGAAGAGGCTTCGTGAGAGGATCATCATGTAAGGATATTTGGACTTGGTTTATGTTATTATAGTGTAAAAATATGAATTAATCACTGAAAATTGGAGGAATCAAAGGGTAAAAATGGAGGTTTTTGCTTGAAGCCTAAGAAGAGGGTAAAGTGATAATTTGAGGGGTCAAATGGACTCCGATTTTGATAAATTTGATATGCATGGACTCGTGGTGATATGAGAATTTCGAAAATGTGAGTTTCATAATTTTTCGAGAAGCGGGACCGGGGCTCGGGTTTTGCTAGTTTCGAGATTTTTGTTATATTTCGATTGTTTTTTATTAGGCGTTGTTCCATTAGCCTATTATGATATATTTGTACTGATTTTAGCTAGTTTCGACGCGCGTGGAGGCCGGTTTGAGGAGCAAAGGCGTCACGGACTAGAGTTTTCGCCGGATCGAGGTGGGTAATACTTGTAAATAATGTCCTGAGGGTTTGTAAACCCCGGACTTGCACATCATAGTGCTGTATTGAGGTGACTTGCACGTCGGATAACGGGCGTGGGGTAGATCAACATTGGGGATTGTGACTTGATCCGTCCCGCTTAATAAAACACTACCTAATTGCCTGAAGTTGAATTGACACTCTGATAAAGATATTAATTATCATGAACTGGATTGATTGTCATGTTTTGGGCTTCGTGCCGAATGTTTGGATCCTTCAGGAATTAATATCGCTGTTTTGCGTTACTATGCATATTTTATCTCAGTTTGAGGTTTAAAATGGTATTTTTGCAACTCTGCATTTTCTTATAAGATTTGAAAACTTAAATAAGGTTTTGATGACATTTTTAGCTGAGAGCTGCTATGTTACTTTTGCCCCAGAGGCTTATGAGCATTTATGACTATGCATGGATCGGGCTGCACACTGCAGCGGGAGTGATATTGATATTGCGCTTGGGCTGTAGGAGCCCCTCCGGAGTCTGAACCCCCACAGTGAGCGCGGGTGGCTAAATGGATCGGGTTGTACGCCACAGCGTCATGTGCAATGCATTGCATTCATGCATTGGTTTCTGTTTGTACTACGTGGCATGACATTTAGCACTCATACATTATTGGCATACATGTATTATTTGCCTTGTTGACCAGATACCCTGGTGAAAAATT
>MU781965.1:0-33096 GCA_026770625.1 Nicotiana glauca
CAAACTCAATTAAAGTGAAGTAAACTCGAGTGTAATAAGCGACTAAAATACGTAATTATAGCCTATCATCATATATTGACGATGAGCCCTGAAGTTCAGAATCTAAGGATCAAAAAATAAAACATTCGTCATCAAATAACTTGACGAGAACTACTAAACTTTAAACAAAATAAACATGAATTAACTACAATACAATCAAGGAACTAGGTTCGAAGATATACTGAATTTCAATTGGAACCAAATCTATCTATATTTCAGAAAAGAAGAAGAAAAGGGTAGATGGTGAAAGAAAGAGCAGAGTACTTATCTAAATACATTCAAACGCCAATTGGTAGCGCTGCCTTAACCTCGAGACAATGTAAATTGTCTGTTCTTTGTGAAGAACAGGCGAAGTGCACTACTTCGAGATTAAGCAGTCTTGAGACGACCACGGACTCAAGATGATACCTTGGATGGTTGTTGGGACTGGTTCGAGGCAGCGCCGCCACAGGGGAACCTTGTGGCGGCGCTAGGGTTCTTGGTTTCGATTCATTATTCGAGAGGTTCTGGGGTGATTCGAGGGGAACTAGTGGCGGTTTAGGGATGAGGGAGGTTAGGTGGTCATTGGTGTAAGTTTGGGGTCAATTGGACAAGCTAGGGTTTTTGGCTGATTCTTCGATTGAAGATTCGAAGACATCAGCTGGGATTCAAGGGATAAGGTTTAGGGATTTAGGATGGGGAGGTCGAGGGGATCTTAGGGTGTAAAAATGGAGGTGTTTGGACCACCGGAACCGCCGTGAGGCAATTTCCGGTGCACAGAGCATGGTGTTAGGAGGCGGAGGGTTCGTTTGGTCTCTAAGGGCTTAGAGACAAAGGGGCAAGGGGGTTCGGCTTGGGGGGTGGGGTATGGTTCATACTTATATACTAGGGGGGAGAATGGATCGTGGCCGTTGGATCAATTAAGATCAATGGCTGGGATCAATCCCCTCTATAGGGGACGATGTCGTTTGGCTAAATGAGGGGGTCGGGTTAGAACGGGTATAGGGAACGGGTCAGGGAGGAGGGATTTGGACTGTTGGATCAAATGAAGTGAACGGCTCAGATCAACACACTTAAAACGGTGTCGTTTCAATGACGCTGGAGACGGACTGGACCGTTCGATGTAATGAGATCAACGGTCTGGATTGAGTGATAGAAACGACATCGTTTGGCTGGGCAAGAAGACGGACTGGACCGGATTTGTTTTGGGCCTGGATTGGGCGTGGGTTTGGCCTGATGGAATTAAAATTGGCCCGAGATTTTGGTATTATTTTCCTCTTAAATTTCCCTCTTAATTAATTTCTTTCCCTTTTCAAAAACTAAAACTAAAATTAAATTAAAAAAAAAATCTAAATTAACCTACCCTAAATACTAAAAAAATTATCACAAGTAATCAAATACAAAAAATAAAATTAAACACTAAATTGTCTATTTTTGTATTTTTCTTCATTTTTTAAAATAAGCAATTTATTATTTAACTAAAAATTGTAAAACTAAATCTCACATGTAAATGCAACCTATTTTTCTTTTTGTATTTTCTTGTTTACTGATGAAATAAATATGCACACACACACATGCAAACAATAGACTGAAAATACCACAAAAATTCACAGAATAGTGCACAAAGAAAAATTATTTTATTTTGAATTCTTTTGGAGTAATTCGTACCGGGCAAAAATCACGTGCTCACAGCTGCCCCTCTTTGTCCGGAAACACGAAGAGTTTTCGTGCAAAGATAAAGTGAGAGGATACGAGCGATTTTTGTCCGTTTGAGTACTCCGTGTGAAGCATTTTCGAAAGATCTGACCGAACCTCTGCTTCAAAGGTTTCCTACATATCCCTGGCTAAACGGGAATCAGGTCAATGTAGTTCGGGAGTTTCGGTAGCTAGGACTACCATGAAGTTGTGGTTTTACTGTTACTGTTGTTGTTGCTGCTGCTTCTGCTTACTGACCTCCTTATTACACCATGCTAAAAGAAAATAAGAAGCTAGACTAAACTATAGTCTATGAATTACAAAATCTTATCTAGATCTTCAAACTTGCTCTTGTGTCTCTTGTTGCCTTGCTGTCTTGTATTCTCTCGGTGAAATCCATTGTTGCCGCTTTGCACTGACTTTTTAGTCTTGAATGTATTTCTCTTGATTTTTGTTGTATTCCTCCGCTTTCCGGGCAAGTTACTGACTTCTTGATCTTGAAAAGGTACGCCTCCGTTCTCCGGGCGGGCTCCCGACTTCAACAACTTAAAAAGGCAACGCCTCCGTTCTCTAGGCGGGCTCCTAACTTCAACAACTTAATAACTGTCTTCTTTTGACATTGTTTTCCCTTGCCTCTTGAACCATTTCCCCTTGAAACTTGAATTATCTTCCTTTGAAACTGCTTTTCCTTAAAACTTGTATTATCTTCCCTGTTCTATTTGGTACTTGCCTTTCCTTACGGTGGGTTCCTCCTAATCAACCGAGATTTTCTGCACCTGTTTCAATTTCGGCAATTTAAAATGCGGTTGTGATACTCTCGTTGGGGATGGTTTTTTCCTTTTGTTAACCTAGGAGATAATTCATCAGACTATGTTCATTTTTGTTATCTTAGGAGAAAGATTCATTAGACTAAGATTTTTATCTTTATCTTAGGAGAAAAATTTATCAAACTAAGATTTTTGACTCTAGAAGATAATTCATCAGACTAGGTTCATTTTTGTTATCTTAAGAGAAAGATTCATCAGACTAAGATTTTTATCCTTATCTTAGGAGAAAAATTCATCAGACTAAGATTTTGACTCTAGGAGATAATTCATCAGACTAGGTCCATTTTGCTAATTTTCCAGCTATTACTACCTACTTCTTGTTATCTTGTCCGGAACTTTCCAATTGTTGCCTTCCCTTTTTTGTTATTTTATCTGAATTTTCCAACTGTTGCCTTGTTATTTTATCTGCAACTTTCCAACTGTTTCCTTCCCACTTCTTGTTATCTTAGGAAACTTTCCAATTGTTGCCTTCCTACTTTTGTTATCTTACTTGAAACCTACAAACTGTTTGCCTTCCCCTTCTGTTATCTTAGGAGAAAAAATTCGTCAGACTAAGATTTTTACTCTAGGAGATAATTCATCAGACTAGGTCTATTTGTGTAGAAAATTCATCAGACTAGGTCTTCTTTTGTTATCTTTCCAACTGTTACTTCCTACTTCCTGTTATTTTATCTGTAATTTTTTCCAATTGTTTGCCTTCCCCTTCTATGTTATCTTTTTGAATTTTTCCAAATGTTGCCTTCCCACTTCTTGTTATCTTAGGAGAAAGATTCGTCAGACTATGATTTTCTATCTTAGGAGAAAAATTCGTCAGACTAAGATTTTGATCCTAGGAGATAATTCATCAGACTGGGTCCATTTTTGTTATCTTTCCAACTGTTACTTCCTACTTCCTGTTATCTTATCAGAAATTTTCTAACTGTTGCCTCTTACTTCTTGTTATTTTGTTTGAAACTTTCCAATTGTTACTTCCCTTTTTTGTTATTTTGTCCGAAACTTCCCAATTGTTGGTTCCCTTTTTTTTTATTTAACTTATCTGAAACTTTCTAATTGTTGCATCCCACTTCTTGTTATCTTATCTGAAACTTTCCAATCATTGCCTTCCCCTTTTGCTATCTTATTTGAAACCTTCCAACTCTTGCCTTCCCCTTTTGTTGTCTTATTTCCAACTGTTACTTCCCATTTCTTATTATCTTAGGAGAAAGATTCGTCAGACTAAGATTTCCTATCTTAGGAGAAAAATTCATCAGACTAAGATTTTGACTCTGGGAGATAATTCATCAGACTAGGTCCATTTTTGTATGATCTTAGAAGAAAGATTCATCAGACTAAGATTTCCTATCTTGGGAGAAAAATTCATCAGACTAAGATTTCCTATCTTAGGAGAAAAAATTCATCAGACTAAGATTTTGACTCTAGGAGATAATTCATCAGACTACGTCCATTTTTGTGTGATCTTAGGAGAAAGATTCATCAGACTAAGATTTCCTATCTTAGGAGAAAAATTCATCAGACTAAGATTTTGACTCTAGGAGATAATTCATCAGACTAGGTCCATTTTTGTGTGATCTTAGGAGAAAGATTCATCAGACTAAGATTTCCTGTCTTAGGAGAAAAATTCATCAGACTAAGATTTTATGCACCATAGCCAGACTAGCTTTGTTCCTGTTACATACAAAGAAAAATTTGTCAGTTTTGAAAGGGGTGGTCGGTTGTGACCTTCTCGCTGGGGATGATTTCCTCCTTTCCATGCTCTGCTTCGCCGGACTGTCTTGAACTTTTGGGGAAATTTCTCCTTCACTTCCCACGATAACTAACTTCCATTCGAAGATCTGGCTTGTCTAGTGATCCATCACTTTCTCTGTCAGTCGTATCACTAAAATATCTTTTCTCCGTTTAGACCCATATCCTATATTTGTTGTATTGCTCCTGAAACGGCATCTACCCGACCTTTGTGTCTCACATGAATCCCGAATCACGTCCATTTCCCCCACTCTGTGTATATGCTGTTCTTTCCTGACTTTAACTACTGGCCTTGGCCTGGAGGTCTGTTACTCCTTGTCCTGACATGATAACCGATTTGAAGACCCTGCTTGTTCCTTGACTAACCACTTACTTTGTAAACCTTAAACCACAAAATACCTCTCTTCGTTCGAACCCAATTCCTTCTATTTGTTGCATTACCCTCAGACGATATCTACCAACCCTTTGTGTTTCATTTGATCCCCAAAGCATATTGATGGTAACTATTTTCAGAGTGCATGTCGCTCTTTCCTGGTTTAAACCACTAGCCTTGGCCTTGAGGTCTATCACCTTTGATTTCTGCTTGGAATATCTTTCTTGTCACTGGTCCACCCTTTTTGTCATTCTCATCACAGAATATACCTTTGATCTATTCACCCAACATCCTCCATATGTCTCATTCTCCATGAACTGATATGGACCAAGCCTTTGTATTTTGCAGGGATCCCAAAGCATGCTGATTATTACCAGCTCAGTGCCCTAGTTGTTCTTTCCTGACTTATCCCACTTTGATGGACTAACATAGATCTTGTTTGTGCAATTTGGGAAGTTGATGGCGAATTTTGAAGTCATTTCTCACTTGTTTTGACCAAACAGACTCAAGAATAAGAAGTGAACAAGAAAAAGGAGTAGAATAAAGAACAAAGGAAAAAGATGATCCCTAAACAAGAAAGCGACTACAAAGTAGAAACCTATCAGATGTGGATACCAACTCTAATGACCGTGGCATGCATTTGCGGCCTATTATGTTAAGTAATTCCGATGTTCAACTCTTGTCGTACCTCCTTTTTTCGTGAAACGGGACTTCCATGCTCCGCCTATTCAATATGATTTACAATCCTGATTTCGACTTGTAGTGCTTGAAAGGTTTTCACTATCAAGTCTCTCTCTTTTTGGTTTTTCTCTCTCATTACAGTCGCCTCAATGTGCCCGTGAAGGTTTTCACTAATGAGACTATCTCATTTTTCTGATTTCTCTTGGCTTTCGTCACCTTACGGCGCCCGTGAAGGTTTTCACCCATAAGACTCTCTCATTTTCATTTTTCTTGTTTGGATCGGAGTGTTTCCCCTAATGTGATTCACCTTTACTCGCTTTACTTGGCACCTCTTGAAAACTGATCGGAAGGTCTTTCTTTGGACCGTAACGTAGGCTTTTGGATAGGGCTAGAAAGAAACGGTATTAAGGCTCAAAACAAATCATCTTGGGTTTAAAATTACAACCTTCAGAACCAGATTTCTTTACAACAAACACAACTTCTGCCCCAGTTTCTTGCTTGGGGATCCTCTAATTTTTTGTTCCACTATGACCGAGCCATGAAGCTGCCTACATACCCTTAAAAGGAATCAGGTCTAACGTATTTTACACAATTCCTTGTTGTTATGGTTTTCCTTTTCACTTATTATTATTCTATTTCCTTTTTCTTTTCCCATCCCTTTTTCTTTTTCTCTTTTGTTTTTTTGTTGTTTTTGTTATTTTCTTTTTCTTTTGTTTTTCTTTTTCTTTATCTTTCATGCTTGCATTTCTAATCTTTGCTACTGATTCCGAAAGAGGGGTATGAAAGAAAGCAAATAAGGCTCGAAAGGGGTAACGAAGGATAAAGTATTTAGATAGCGGAACAAAATACCTTCGTCATTCCAAATCTTCAAAATATGCCGAGCCTAAACAACGTGATTAGACAGACATTTGTAGCCTCTTCTAGACTTGATAACTATATTCACACATTTGCTTTTTTGTCTGTGAAATACAAGGCACCATTGGGAACCACTCTCACTCTCATTATCACGAACGACCCTTGTCAATTTGGCCAATTTGGTTTTACGGTTTCTTTATGTTTTATCTGCCCCAGTTTCACATGGTTCGAGCTTTAAATAATCTCAATTTGTTCTTTTTTCCCCTAAGTTCCCCCATTATCTTCCCAATTATTTCATGATTGAACTTTTTAGATTAGGCCTAGAATTACGCGTGTATGTCATGTCACTAGAGTCGAGAGGAAAAGAACTATAAAGAGGAAAGACTTAAACCAAGGAAAATGACTAGAAATAATAGAAGACAGAGAATTGCGTTAGATAGTGAAACGATTCAAACAACAACACAAACACAATAAATTGGGGTACAACCTTTAGAACAAACCTAGACAGCAATAAATGAGATACCACAACCAAAGAAACTGGACAAAATGAAAAGATGGAAGGGTTTGATTTACAAGACAATATCCAGCTTACAATCCTAAAATAACCTGGACAACAGAAATGACAACAAAATGAAACACCAAGACTCCTCCCTGGCTAACCAAGAAAAGAGCATCTTTCCAATCGACTAACTCCACCATCTTAGCCACTGTCTTTTGCATCAAGAGTATTGGGACCTTCGCAAGTCTTCATCACATTGTTCTTATCAAGTTGCTTTTGGGTTCCTCTTGCCGACACGTTCCCAAGATCAACCTCTGATAGCGCTGAAAGCTTAGCGACATGTGGGCCTCTGAAGCTCCCAGAAGAATTCTCACATTCCTTTTCCACACAAATCATATCCTCCATATGTGTCTCGCTGTGAACATGCAATGGACTTTGGCTAGTATCTGCTGCATTTGGATTTTGCACAGGAATGTCACCTGCATCAATAAGCTTTTGGACTGCTTCTTTTAGACTCCAACAATTCTCTATATCATGCCCCGGGGCATCTGAGCAATATGCGCATCTTTGAGAAAAATCAAACTTCTTTGGAAGAGGGTTTGGTAGTTTTATCTGAATCAGCTTCAACATGTCCAGTTTCCTTAGTCTCTGGAACAGACTGGCATATGACTCTCTCAATGGAGTGAATGTTTTCTTTCTCTGCAACCTCTCATTCTTAAATGCTTGATTGGGCCGGAAACCTGATCCAGGAGAGTTTCGATAGGCTTGTGGGGTGGGCTAGGCATTTGTGGATGAGGTATGGACCATTGCGGGCCTCGTGGATGTGGAGCACATGGTGGTACATTGTGGATGGGGTATCGGGAAAGTGATGTACGATTTTGGGGGTTCTATGGAGATAAGTAGCAGTGAGGAGGATGAAAAGGATATCCGCGGGGTCGATATTGAGGCTAAAAGCGTTTAGCAAGAGTGCCCAATGGATCTTGTCGTTGGCGGGGCTTATCAACATCTTTTCTACCAATGGGAGGACTGTCCCGAGCAACCTGTTCGTTCTATCCGAGCCAAAAGTCCCTAAAAATTTCCTTAAGCTTATTTTCCATCCGAGATAAGGAGGAGCGGTCTAGGACAGTCTCTATATTTAACTGAAAGTGTCGCACAAAATCTTGAGCCATGTCGCCCAATGTAGGCCACTTACCGACATCTTGACGGTTATGCCATTCCAAAGCTGCCCCAGTCAAGCTCTTACTGAAATATGTCATCATCAAGTCATCTTTCTCTCCCAACTTCTCATTTCATTGCAATAAACCTTCATGTGGGATACCAGATCCCCAAACCCACCATACAAGATGAATTTTGGTACTTTAAACCCCACGGGCAGGCGATTCTTAGGAGACACGGATGGTTCTTTGCAATCCACGCTACCCTGATTCCTCATTTCTTGCTTGTTCCTTAAGGACTGTTCTACGCCTCTTAGCATCTTAGGTACCCCATCTAGCCTTTCTACTCCTGTGAACCTTTCATTTTCAACATGGGGCTCATCCTGTGACCCCTGCTTGTGCGAGTTAGGAACCTTATGAGAGACCTCGGAGGGGTAATACTGGGCATCATGAGCTTTGGGTGGATGCGTTTTGTCGGGGATAGTGGATGTGACAGGAGGATATTTTTGGGAAAAAATAGTTGGATGACGAGTGAGTGAGCCACTAGGGTGGTTGGGAAAACTGTGGTAAGCGGGTAAATATGGAGAATGTGGAGGATCACCTGGCGTTGTATCCGAAGTTTGTGTAAGGACAACATCTAAGAAGATGGGTGGTGGCGGGGGTGGTGCTTTCCCGATCATCCATGGCTGATACATGTCCGCCACGTGTTGTCTCAACATTTTTACCTCCTCTACCAACCCGTTGCCATGTTCGACCAACTGCTTTCTGGCACCAGTATCCAACAACTCAGTTCTGTTGTTCTCTGCCATTGCTTTTTGCTTTTATGTTGTAGAGAAGAGTTACCACAAGCCGACCACCTCAACTTTCTTCACAATTCGAAACAAGACATGTTAGAATGGACTCAGTCAGTCCTTATTATTACCCTTTTTTTTCTTTTTCTTTTTCTTTTTTTATTATTTTTTATTTTTATATATAGTTGTGGTCGAATCTTATGGAGATTGCCTACGTATCATGACCCCGCATGAATCAGACCGGGCGTAGTTCTGGCATAAATTCCAAATGACTAATTAAAAAAAAATTGGATTTTTTTTCAAGTTTTCCGTAAAAGAAAAAATGTGTTGATTACGACACATTACAATATTAACAGACTCTGAGAGATTCTAACATCAAAACGGCAATACAGCCTAAAAATAGACTAACAGAAAATCATCACTATTTTCTCAAAATTTTATAAAATATCCGGTCTTGTCAATACGGCCTTTCAGCACTTCGAAGAAGATTTAAAGGCTGTGTTTGCTAACCGGTCAAAATTTTGAGAAATGACCAAAGGCGGTTGTTCTTGCAAAAACGGCCTTCCGACGTCCTTTTGGGGACATTCGGCTATTTTACACAAGAATGTCATCACCTTACTTATGAAAAAAAACATATTTTTATTTACCCTATAAAAAATTTTCTCTTCTTTTTTTTTATTTTTTTTCAAATAATTTTTCCAAATAGTTGAACCCGATATGAGTTGCCTACGTATCTCACATCCGATGAGAATCAAACTTACGTAGTTCTGTCAATAAAACTACTTATTTGCGGAAAAAGACTCTTTTTCATTGACAATTACACTATTTTGGAAGACAATACTCTTTTCGTATTTTCTTTTTCAACAAACTATTTGAAAATAAAACTCTTTAGTTTTCTTTTTCTCGACCAACAAAACAAACCATTTTTTAAAAACAAATTTTCTTTTCCCTTTTTTTCAAAAAATTCGGCAGAGTTTCGACACTATTTTGACGTTGGTTATTTTTCTAAAAATAGATAATTAGCTCTCCACACTGCTATTTTTATCTTTTTCAATTTTCCCAAACACTCCAAAGCCGGTCAGCATGCATGTCCGAGACAAATAAATGCACGTAAAATGCATCAGGATGGTCCTTTCATTTCAGGTTACTTGTCCTAGATGGACCCAACCCCTGTGTTGAGTCCCCTAAGTCAAAGGCACATGATACAAATAAGCGTTCCTACTAGGGATTCGGCATGAGGTCAAGTTATTCTAGGTTCAAAGCCTGAGTATGTGTTCTAAACAGTGTACCCGAGCGGACAACACGAGTCGAGGAGGGGGCTACGTACCGGGGACCTGCGAGATCGTCCGATTTAGTAAATTATCCGGCCTCTTCTTATTTGAAGGTATGACACTAACAGAATAGGGAGTCTCAACCAGTAAGCACATCCCCGGAGGTGAGAAGAGAAGGGTTTCAGCACAGTTTATAAACAGTTTAGATAATATCAAAACAGTAAAGCACTTAGCACATTTAGCATGAAATATGTAGGAAAATCAAATAAAGCCAAATATAACAATTATTCTAAGCTCGAATTCTTAAACCCTGAACCATAAGTTCTGGATATTCCCTAGCAGAGTCGCCAGAGCTGTCACACCTCCTTTTTACCTACACCCCCACGAGGGCGTAAAGGGAGTTTTTCCAATTAAAGGACAATCAAAGTGGGATTTATTTATTTAATTCAGAGTCGCCACTTGGTAGTTTTATGGTGTCCCAAGTCACCGATTGAATCCCGAATCGATGAAAAGATTGACTCTATATTATAGTCCGCGAACCAGAAATCCGAGTAAGGAATTCTGTTAACCGGGGAGAAGGTGTTAGGCATTCCCGAGTTTCATGGTTCTAGCACGGTCGCTCAACCGTTGTATTTGGCTTAAATTATCTGATTTTAATGTTTATAAACCTATGTGCAAATTTTACTTTAGCCGCTTTTATTCATTTTAAAGAAAATTGCAACGTTATTAAAACAAATCTTGAACCACGCCACATAAATGCGCCCGTGGTTTTTGACATATTTTAACAACGTTGAGATTTGGATTTGGGTCACATAAATGCACACCCGAGTTTAAGGAAGTAATGTTATTAAAGTATGCGCCTAAAGAGACTAACGCGTTATTATTTTGGGGAGGGCCGTGAGATTCGCTAGACGACGTGTCCCAGAATATAAGTATTTAATATATATATTTAACGAGGGCCCCGCAATTTACGTATTTTATTTAGTGAGGCTCATCTCATTTAAATAAGGCAAACCTAAAAGCAACTATGATTTTTCTATTTTATTTGTCTCTAATAACAAAAGAAATAATCCTAATTAATTAATTATTGTATTAAAACCAACCATAAGGAGAACTGTACTCGAGGCTATGTCAAAAGGGTGGTTAGTCACAGGCCTTGGCCCAGGTCCATATTAACACATAAATCTGACTGGACCTGGGCCGTTCACTGGAGTGCTAAGGCCCAAGAACCTTGCAAAATAGGCTAATTCATTCAACCAAGCAGATCCGCGATTTTAACTATACTAAATGCTTATTGAAGTTATTCTATATTAGTACAAGTGTGTTCAACAAATTACAATGAACAGATTTATCAACTGGAAACTTTGTTCTCGAATTTTTTGCCAAATTACCACGTTAACTTTAAAGGACTATTTTACTTTCACGTATTAACTTAATTAAGAACACCTATCTGTGTGAGGTTACTGCAATGTGAATTAATGCTAACACTTATAAAATTATAATCACCTAAGAGGATTAATAATCATGATGCGAAATCAGTTAAATTACCCCAGGCTGAATACTAACAGTAATCGACTAAATGTTCTATTTTATGAACTACTTTTGAACATATGTATGAAAAGAACAGATAACATGAGATTAACTAAAACTAACGTAATCTACTCTACTAACCTAATCTGAAAGTAGTTACAACTAGTATTCCACATGTAAAATAGACTTATTGAATCCGAGATACAGCAGTTTACAGTCTATTTGGTACAAAACAAAGTAAAAGAAAACCTAAACAACAACTATGAATTTAAATGCTGAAACATAAATCTGGAATCAATTCATTTCTCCACATTTCACACGAACTCAGTTCTGCATGTTTCAACTCATAGATATCAGGGATACAATTGTGTACCTGGATAATGAAGAAGAAGAAGACGAAGAAGTAATCAGCAACAACACACTGATGAATTACTCCAAACACAGCGATAGCAATCACAAACAGCCACAATCAACCAAACATGAATAATTTGGACCAAAAATAGCTTCACAACAAACCCACGAAACCTCAACAGAAACACAGCAACAGCAAAACAACCATAAAGACTCTACTGAACCCAAAATTTGGACCAATATACCCCAAAAGAAGCTCCAGCAAATTGGACTCGAGATGGGAAATCACGATCAACTATTGAAACTCAAAAACTAAATCCAAAATCCAATGGAACAATACGCTCAGTATGTATATCTCTATTCTCAATATGTAATTAGTCTCAAAGCTCTCCAAACTGCTCTCTAAAAATCAGTCTAAAACTAACCTTCAAAACTAATCTATTAAGCTCAAAAACTGACTTTTAGCTTTCAAAACTCTCAAACTCTTTAAGACTGAATGCCTTAGCTCTCAAAAATGCTCTCTGAAAATTGATTTCCCACCCCCTTAAACTGATTTGAATGCCTTTTATTTATACCCAAAGTCCCCTCACCTTTTTAACTATTAGGAGCACTTTAACTCAATTAAAAGAACTCCTTCTTCAATCATCTTCCCTGACAGACACTACTAAGTGTCCCATTCTATTATTTTATTCAAGGATTATGGGTGACTTGTTTAATCACTCCCCTTGAACCTCCCCATACTATTATGTTTTGTTCCCCACTATTATTAAACAAATGCATTAGTTTAATGGTACATTAGTTCTTAATGTCAGACCACTCAAATTTAAACCATTTTCAACTTTTAAATCCCAAATTACCCTTATGAAATCCCTGAAACTACCAGACCCCATCAGCTATAACCAATTCAACTCATCAAAATTAATTCAAGCTTGAACTTATATTAGATCAAATAGCATCAAAATAAGGACCAATGATTCAGAACAAAATTATATTGAACTACTAAGGTCAAATTTCAAATCACGATTGATACAGGTACATGGGAATAAACTAACTATATTCACAATTCTAAATTAACCTTAAACCAAATGTAGGAATACTGAAAGTATATTGACGATGAGCCCTGAAGTTTAGAATCTAAGGATCAAAAAATAAAACACTCGACATCAAATAACTTGACGAGAACTACTAAACTTTAAACAAAATAAACATGAATTAACTACAATACAATCAAGGAACTAGGTTCAAAGCTACACTGAATTTCCATCGGAACCAAACCTATCTATATTTCAGAGAAGTAGAAGAAGAAGAAGAAGAAAAGAGTAGATGGTGAAAGAAAGAGTAGAGTACTTATCTAAATACATTTGAACGCCAATTGGTAGCTCTGCCTTAACCTCGAGACAGTGTAAATCGTCTGTTCTTTGTGAAGAACAGGCGAAGTGCACTACTTCAAGATTAAGCAGTCTTGAGACGACCACGGACTCAAGATGATACCTTGTATGGTTGTTGGGACTGGTTCGAGGCAGCGCCGCCACAAGAGAGGGTTCTTGGTTTCGATTCATTATTCGAGAGGTTCTGGGGTGATTCGAGCGGAACTAGTGGCGGTTTAGGGATGAGGGAGGTTAGGTGGTCATTGGTGTAAGTTTGGGGTCAATTGGACAAGCTAGGGTTTTTGACTGATTCTTCAATTGAAGATTCGAAGACATCGGCTGGGATTCGAGGGATAAGGTTTTGGGATTTGGGATGGGGAGGTCGAGGGGATTTTAGGGTGTAAAAATGGAGGTGTTTGGACCACCGAAACCGCCGTGAGGCAATTTTCGGTGGGTGGAGCACGGTGTTTGGAGGTGGAGGGTCTGTTTGGTCTCTAAGGGCTTAGAGAAGAAGGGGCAAGGGGGGTTCGGCTTGGGTGGTGGGGTATGGTTCATACTTATTGATCCTTACCGTTGGATAAATTAAGATCAACGGCTGGGATCAATCCCCTCTGTAGGGTACGATGTCATTTGGTTAAATGAGGGGGTCGGGTTGGAACGGGTCAGGGAGGAGGGATTTGGACCGTTGGATCAAATGAAGTGAACGACTCGAATCAACACACTTAAAACGGTGTCGTTTCAATGACGCTGGAGATGGACTGGACCGTTCGATCTAATGAGATCAACGGTCTGGATTGAGTGATAGAAACGACGTCGTTTGGCTGGGCAAGAAGACGGACTAGGCCGGATTTGTTTTGGGCCTGGATTGGGCATGGGTTTGGCCTAATGGAATTAAAATTGGTCCGAGATTTTGGTATTATTTTCCTCTTCAATTTCCCTCTTAATTAATTTCTTTCCCTTTTCAAAAACTAAGACTAAAATTAAAAAAAAAAAATCTAAATTAACCTATCCTAAATACTAAAAAAAAATTATCACAAGTAATCAAATACAAAAAATAAAATTAAACACTAAGTTTTCTGTTTTTGTATTTTTCTTCATTTTATAAAATAAGCAATTTATTATTTAATTAAAAATTGTAAAATTAAATTCCACCTGTAAATGCAACCTATTTTTTTTTGTATTTTCTTGTTTACTGATCAAATAAATATGCACACACACACACATGCAAATAATAGACTGAAAATTCACAGAATAGCACGCAAAGAAAAATTATTTTATTTTGAATTCTTTTGGAGTAATTAGTACAGGGCAAAAATCACGTGCTCACAAGCCATATCTCTCTATTCCTCGGCTTTGTCGAGCTCTTGCCTTCTTCTTTCTTCGTTCCTCGGCCCGCTGTCGTGGGAATATCTCAAATTGGGATTTCTTACTTCGACTGGTATTATTGTATTAGTCCCATAGACTAATGAGTAGGGCGTCTCTCTTGTGCTCGTCTTTGGTGTTGTGCGGTAAGCCTAAATTACTTCTGGCAATAGCTTCGGCCATAGTCCTTTGGCGTCATCAAGCTTTTTCTTCATGATGTTCAGTATTGATTTATTAGAGGACTTTGATTGCCCGTTGCTCGTGAGGGGATACGACATAGAGAGTATTCTTTTCATATGCCACTTCTTGAAGAACTCGGTGACCTTTTTTCAGTGAATTGGGGTCCATTATCACAATTGATCTTTTTGGGGAGTCCGAAGCGGTACTCAATATTTTTCCATATGAAGGCGACCACCTCCTATTCTCATATCTGGGTGAATTCTCCTACTTCTACCCACTAGAAAAATATTCAATTAAAACTAAAAGGAATCGTACGTTGCCTAGCCCCATAGGGAGAGGGCCGATGATGTCCATTCCCCCTTGATGAAAAGCTAGGGCAAAGTAACTGAGTGGAGATGCTCGCCCGCTTGATGGATCATTGGGGCATATTTTTAACATTGCTCGTACTTTTTCACGAAGTAAGCGGCCTCTTTTTTCAAAGTACGCCAGCAGTAACCTGCTCATATGAGACATCAGACCAAAGCTCAATTGCTGGAATGGAAACCGCAGTGGACTTCATGGACTTCTTCTAGGATGAGCCGCATTTGGACCTAAATATTTTGCTAGGGGCCGCCAAACGTCCTCTTGTATAGGTCATTGTGAATGATACTATATTTGGCCGCTTGCATCTGAAGCTTCTTGGCTACTTTTTTATCATTTGAGAGTATGCCATCTTGCAAGTATGAAACAATACGGCTGCACCAGTCCCAAGTCATATTTATAGTCCTTACCTTGACTTGATCTATCGATGAGTGGAGGAGGGTGACCACGTTTCCTTCTCTAGTTATGGTTTTAGTGGTTTCTGCTAATTTTGTGAGACCTCCTGCTTCTATGTTTTGTGCCCGAGGGATCTGGTTGAGCTAGCATTGATCAAATTCGGTCAACAGCTTACAAGTCCCTGTGAGTTAGTTGATGACGAGTTGAGAGTCGCGACGAAGTATTACCCGTCTCGCCCCGTATTTGAGTGGTAGCTTCAATCCTGCAATCACGACCTCATTGTTAGTAATATTCGGGCATCTTATGGACTGGTGAATCACTTCACCATTCGGGACTTCAAGCACAACTCCCAGTCCAAACCCCAACGCATTAGAACTACCATCGGTGTACTAAATCCAAAGATGTGTTTGTGGAAAAGCACCGGCGACCTCTATTTTGATTTCGGGCAATATATTTGCACCGAAGTCAGCGACGAAGTCGGCAAGGACTTGTGATTTTATCGACATTCGGTTGATATGTGATATCATGCTCACTTAATTACATGGCCCACTTGGCTAATCTGTCCGATAGTTCGGGCTTATGTAAAATGCTTCTCAAGGGGAAAGTTGTGACTATTGAAATGGGGTGGCACAAAAAATAGGGTCTAAGCTTTCGTGAAGCTACGACCAAAGCTAGGGCTAATTTATTGTGGTGGGGCTACCTTGTCTCGATGTAGACTAAGGTTTTACTAATGTAATAGATGGGAGATTGTGTATATTTATCTTCTCGGACTAGGACCACACTCACTACCACTTTAGATACGGGGAGGTAGGTGAAGAGTCAATCATAGGTTCTGCTTTAGAAGGCAACGACGGTGATGATAGGTATACCTTTAACTCCTTCAGGGCTTGGACGCACTCTGAGGTCTACAGGAGGCCGTTGTCTTTCTTGAGTTCTGAAAAACTTGTGAAATCTGTCAAATGACCACGAGATGAATCTCGATAGGGCGACGATACGGCAAGTTAGCATGTGAACCTGTTTTTTGCTGGTTAAGTGTTCTGGTATTCCTTATATGGCTTTGATTTGGTCAGGGTTGACCTCGATGCCTCATTGTGATACTAGGAAGCATAAGAATTTTCTTGAGGTCATGACGAATGGAGACTTTTAGGTTTTAGCTTCATGACGTACCGTCTGAGTATGTCGATGCCTTCTTTTAGGTGGTCGATGTGATCTTATTTCCTTTTGGATTTGACTAACACATCGTCTATGTAAACTTCTATGGTCTTGCCGAGCTAATTTTTGAACATTTTGGTCACCAACCTTTGGTATGTTTCCCCCGTATTTTTTAATCCGAAGGGCATAACTTTGTACCAGTACGTTCCTTGGAGGGTGATGAAGGTAGTCTTCTCCTAATCCTCCCCTTCCACAAGGATCCCGGCTATCGCGTCAATGAGCTAGTCGATATGAGGTAGTGGGAATAATCTTTGGGGCATGCTTTGTTTAAATCTGTAAAGTCCACGCACATCCGTCACTTTTCGTTCTTCTTTTTTACCATGACCACATTGGTGACACATTGGTGACACATTGGAGGTATTTTGATTCCCTGATGGAACCATTTTCCAGTAGTTTTTTGATCTCCTCGCGCACTGCATCATTTATGGCAGAATTGAATTTTCGCCCAACCTGTCTCACCGGGGGTGGAACAGGTTGATGTTTAATTTGTTTATGGAAATCTCATTTGGGATACCTGGCATATCTGCATGGGAAAAGCAAACAAGTCTGCGTTAGAAGTCAAGAATTGACGAAATTTACCTAGATCTTGATATCTGTAGCCGATGTAGGATTTCTTGTTGTGGTCATTATCATCAAGTTAGACGAGGTCGAGGTCTTCTATGGTATCCCGCTGCCTCCATTATTCTGGGATCTCTGATTACGTACTCTTTTTTGTCATAGCTCAACCTCAGCCCGGTTAATTGTAATGCCTTTTTTCCTTGCCCTTCATTTGTTGGGTAGTTGTACAATCTAGGGTAATGCGCTGCACTCTCGAGATATGCGTTATTTTCCCCGTATGCTGAATATTCCCCACGGGTTGGAAATTTGACAACTTGGTATAAGTTAGAGGGAATAGCCCTCACAGCATGTATCTAAGGTCGTGCTATTATGGCATTGTACGTTGTATCCTGATCCATGATGTGGAATGGGGTTTCAAAGGTGACTCCACTGGCCAGGACAGGGAGTGTGATTTCTCCAGATGTTCGTTCAACTACATTGTTAAAACCTGTTAGCATGATGCAACGTGGCACTATCTTATCCTCAATTTTCATTTGTGCAAGTACTCGAGGGTGGATAATGCATGCGCCACTAACATCGTCCATCATAAAGCATCTTACATCTGTATCTAATAATCATAAAAGTGATAATAATGGCATCATAGTGAGGGAAAACCAAACCGTGAGTATCCGACTTATCGAAGATGATACTTTCTTCGAGTTTGTCGTACCATTCATGAGTGATCGACCGCTTGAGTTTGTAGGTTGTGGTAAATTTTACATTATTGATGGATGCATGATCGCCACCTCCAATGCAAATTTGAATTGTGCAAGTTGGAGAAGGCAATTTCGGCGGTCCCTCGTGTTGTTCCTGTCCTCGGGTGAAGTTGGTCCTACCTCGGTCACTCAACATCTCTTTCAAGTGCCCTTGGTGAAGCATGTTTACGACTTCCTTCCTTAGAGGTGGTGTAGTCCTCAGTTTTGTGACCTCTCTCTTGGTGGAATTCATCGAGGGAGTTTGACTTACTAGTACTTGGGTTCGACCTCATCTTTTGAGGCCACTTCACCTTCGGTCCGAGCTTCTTCAATGCATAGACTATTTTTTAAGGCGGCCCAAAAAAATTGTGAGTGGATAATAAAAGGGGAATACCTCTCTCGTTCCATTAAGTCCTTGTCCTTGTCCTAGATGGGCCTTCTCCCTAGCGAGAAGCGGGCATGATGGCGCTTCTGATATACGACTGATGCATTTCTCGGTTGGTCGTGGAGCTACGAGATCCCTCCTGGAATCGTTTCTTCTATATTTCCTAGACTCGGCCTATACCGAGGTCAACTCGTCTTCGTCAGCACGGACCTCGTCACAATAGGCATTGTGTATTTTATCCCACATTAAGCCGAATTAATAATTTTCTGGCCGCCCTCGAACCGTTCCTGTTCAGCCCATTTTGGAAAGCTGCTACAACTATGCCCTCTGATACATTTGGCAAGGTCATCCGTACTCGGTTGAAACGAGCGATGATGTCCCTTAATCCGTCTCCGAGCGATTGTTTGATGACAAATATATCGTTTGTGAGTAAGTAATTTTTGCCTCACCAAAAATACTCCTACAAAAAATCAATAAATAGATTTTTTCCTAATTATTTTTAAATTTTTTTATAGAATCTTTACGAATTTTTGTTAATTGTTTGCACATAGTTGCATTTTTGTGCACTTTTAATATTTTAAAGTCATGAAAAATACTAAAAATATTTAATTCTTCATTGCATAATATTTTAGATCTTAATTGCATTTAGGATTTAATTATATTAATTAAGTGATTTATTAAAAAAATCAAAGTAAGTAGTTTAAGATTAGCAAAAATAGATTAATTAGCTTTTAGTTTTAAATTGCAATAGCATTAGTTTTAAGTTAATCAACG
Source organism: Nicotiana glauca (assembly GCA_026770625.1). Classification (NCBI taxonomy): domain Eukaryota; kingdom Viridiplantae; phylum Streptophyta; class Magnoliopsida; order Solanales; family Solanaceae; genus Nicotiana; species Nicotiana glauca. Next base: position 19,117 of record MU781965.1, read on the forward strand.
TTTAAATTAGTGAAAATAAGTTAAGGATAATTTTACAAAATAGATTAATTTAGGATCTAATTTAGGACTTTAGTTAGTATGTTTGGAATTTTTAATTTTTAAAATAAAAAACAAAAGAAGAAAAAACAAAGAAAAGGAATTAAGGGAAATGTTAATCTTGTTTAGATCAGGTCCAAAAACCTCTCAAAGGCCCTATCCACTTAAAAACCATCCGCCCCAGCCCAATTTCCCACAACCAGTCCGGTGCAGCTTTCACGTAATCAAAACGATGTCGTTTTATTAATGGCAATCTCAGCCATTGATCTAATTTGATCTAAAGGCTCGCAACTAAACCTCCCATTACCATGAAAATGTCAGACCCCCCTCCCTCCCATACCCCTAGAGAACAATCTCAAAACCCCTCCCCTCCCCCCACGGCGGCAACGTTACTCCAAATACACTCAATTTTAGCCCCCTTTGATTTCTCCAAAATCCCCACCAAACTCAACCAATTTCAAATCAAAGAAAGTCACAAAAAACCTAAATGTGGTTTTTATGGGAATTTCAAGTAGGTTTTGGTTCAAACTTTTATGAGTCAATTTCTCTTGATACGAGCAATCAATTCATGTTAGTTTGGTTCATTTCTAAAGCCATCGGATGATGTTCCAATGGTAGTGACCGATCAAGGCTTCATCGCCATCATTGTTCGTCAATTCGCCTCAATCGTCGACTCATATCTGGCCCAAAATCAGTATACTCCTCTTCTCCTATTTCTTTTTCTGTTTTGAATCATTAGTTAGGTCTTAATTTTGATTGTTTTATTTAATTAAATTCGATTGTTTATCAAATGGTATGTTCATTAGTTTGTCGCATGTTGTTTTAGGCTAATTGATTCAAGTTTATTTTGTTCACTGATTTAGTTAGGTTTAATTAGTAGTTTGTTTCTATTTTGTTTAATCTTTGATTTGGTCTTAATTATTTGATTGCTAATGTTTGAATGTCAATTGGAACTAAAGGGGTGAAAGGGTAATGATAGAAACTTTGAGGGAGTAATTGAAAACTAAAATTAGGAAATCTAGGTTAGTAATATAGGAAACTGCTAAATGAGAGATTAAAGTGCAATAACTTGATTAAGTTAAATCGAATTTTGGAAAAAAGTTAATTTTCAGAAGTTTAAAAGACTGGAAATGAAAAGAAACTTCTAGAAAGGGATAGTTGTCTCACTATCTATTAGAAAAGATGTTGAATTTAGATACAATTGTCCATTTTCTAGAACAAAAGATGTTATTTCCCTAAATTTAAGGAAAGCTGATAGATTCTTTTTTACTCTTTCTCATTTCCTCATAAGGATCTCATATATCCTATATAAAAGAGGAATTGTCTGCAGAATTAGATAGATTTTTACACACAAAAAACACTCTGAAAATTCACACTCTTTTCTTCATTTTAAGACTGTTTTTACACATTAATTGACTGCATTTTCAGAAGTTCCATTCCATTCACCTTCATTTTGGGTAGAATTTTTTTTAGGATTTTAGAGAAAACATAAAAAAAAATCCTATCCATCTTTTCTAGGTTCTGAAGTTGGGTTGTTTTAGCTTCATTTGTTGTTGTTTCTTTATTCTTGGTGGTTTTCCGCAGCTGCTTGGTTTCTTGTTGTTACTCCTCTCAAGTTCAGAGACTTATTGTCTGTTTCTTTTGTTTCTTGCAGCTACCATGGTATTACCCTAATGTAAATTTCAGTTCTAATTGAAGCATGAAGATGTTTGTTGCCCTGTCAAGTTTCAGTATTATGACTATTGTTTGGTATTTACCAATGTCATGACCCATTTTCATAATAGGTTGTGAGGGTGCCCTGCACCGTTGCCAGGCAAGCCGCTGTGGAACATTTCTAACATCTTATATTTATTTTACCAGGATTTAAGCGAAATAACTAATTCAAATGCGGATTTAGGACCATACGAGATAAATACTATAAGTAACATAATATTACAAATCTTAATTAAGTCTACCAATGTGTGTGCCAGAACCTGGTGTCACAAGCTACGGGCGACTAGTAAAATATACACAAAAAGGAAAATACACTATCCTACTGTCTGAATCAGGATAGATAGAAAAAATAAAAGTACAAGTAAGACTTCTTCGGCTGCGGATCGGCATGAAGGAGAAGCATGCTCACCGTAGAAGTCCTAGATGAGCTCACTGACGTTCACCAGAATGATATCCAGATCCACCTGCCTCAGATCATGTACATTTAAGTACAAAAGTGTAGTATGAGTACATGAACAACACGTACCCAGAAAGTATCCCGTCTAATCTCGAAAAAGTAGAGACGAGAGGTCGACTTGATACTTACTAAGGTCAAGGTACAAGATAATATAATAATAATGTGCGATATAAAGCATGAAGGATTTCCAGTAACAACAAGTTTAAATGAAAAGTCATAATCATGTTCTTGACCATAATTCAATTACCATTTCCCTTTTCACATACTTAACAAGTAATCATGTCATGTCTAAGCTTAAGCATATATATCAAGCGCAATCATGCCGAGGTCGACGACTCGCTCCAACAGAAAATAAACTGTGCACTGCCGAGGGTTGAACGGCCCGTACTATAGATGCATCTATTCTCACCGAGGCGATCGGCCCGATCCACAATTATCAAGAAAATATCAAGAATGCACACAAAGGCTTATTTATATACAAGGAAACTCCTACAAAGGTTCATCAAGTTCATATGTTCACTTTTTGTTTTCTAAAGCCTCTAGCAAGTCATAAATGATTATATCGGCAATTTAAATAAGAGATAACTCCAAATTAGGCATGATGTGGGTCCTAAACTACCCAAGCAATTAACATTATAGTAGCTACGCACGGACTCTCGTCACCAAGTACATACGTAGCCATTTCACTTAGCAGCAATTTCTCATTTATAAATCCTATGGGGACAACTCCCTCTAAAAAGGTTAGAAAGGAGACTCACATCTCTCCAAAGCGCACTTCCAATATCAAGAACAAGCCCAAACCCTCAATTCGTAGCCGAACGAGTACAAACTAGTTAAATAAAGTAAGAACTAGTCAATAAAGGCTTACAATGTTGAGTTCTAACTATTTAAGTAATTTCCCAACCTTTCCTACAAGTTTCCTAAATTCCGACCCCGGGCCCACGTGCCCGGATTCCGAGATTTTTCAAAGGGAATTGTTCTGTACAACCTAAGGATCAATAATATAATTTCTAGTTCATTACATAGCAAATTACATGATTGAATCTTAGTTTTACTAAAACCCTAGGTCTAACTCTAACCCTTGATTTTTACTTAGTTTTTAGTATTTAATCTACCTAATGTACATGTATTTGAACTAAGGATGAATGGGAATTACTTACCTTGCAATATTATGTTGAACCCTCTCTTTGGAAGCCCCAAATTTGCCTAAGTGTGGAGTAGTGTGTGCAATAAATGACCTTGAGCTCGAATTAAAAGAGCTCACTCCCAGCGATTTCCGCTTTTGCGGTCTGGAGACCGTACATGCGGTCCTGCTTCTACGGAAAAATGGCAGCATCTGCGGCTTTGGGAATAAGGGACTAGACCGCTTCTGCGGTCTAGGGATCGCATAAGCGGAACCGCTTCTGTGGCTCCTGGGCCGCTTCTGTGGTTCTGGGCCAATTGGGCTGGACCGCTTCTGCGGTCTGGGGTTCGCTTAAGGGGAACCGCTTCTGCGATATCTGGGCCGCTTCTGCGGTCTCCCTTGGTCTGGTCCCTTATCCCTTCTGCGGTCTCGCTTCTGCGGTCCAAGAACTGCATATGCGGTTATGACAGAAGCAGCAACCTTCAGCCTTTTCTTCAACTTTTAACTTCACTCGAGCCTCGATCGTTTGACGCTCGGGGCTCCCGTGACCCGCTAGAACATACCAACGAGTCTGAAATCATGAGGCGGACCTACCCGAACCCTCGGATGACTCAAAACAATGTTAAATCTAGGAATCACGTCCTAAAACCAAATGAATCAATCTATTGAACTCCAAGTTCTTAATTTTCTTCTAACGGGTCAAAACGCCCTTAAATTACTCGGATTGACACCAAATTTTACGGGTAAGTTTTAACTGATATTTCGACCTGTACCAAGTTTCGAAACCAAAATCCGATCCCGGTACCTAGGGAATCAAGGAATACTTAGTTTATTTAATTATTTAAAAACTTCAATTTAACAATTTCACCGTCAAATTGCGAATTCGAGTCCGTTTCCCAAGAAAGTTGACCGAAGTCAAACTTGGCCTTTTAAGAAAATCTTGAAGAAGCAAATGGTCATATTCTTACTCAAAACTCTTCCAACTTCTGAACCAACCATCCCCGCAAGTTATAAATTAGCTAAAACAAGTGCGGAAAGTTTATTTAGGGGAACGGGGTTCTAAAATGCAAAATGACTAGTCGGGTCGTTACATTCTCCACCTCTTAAACAAACGTTCGTCCTCGAACGGATATAGAAAAGTACCTGGACTGCTAAATAAGTGGGGATATCTGCTCCACATGTCCTCCTCGGACTCCCTGGTCGCCTCCTCAACCGGTTGGCCCCTCCACTGGACCCTCACCATAGAAATCCTCTTGGACCTCAACTGTCGATCCTGTCTATCAGTAATGGCAATTGGCTCCTCCTCGTAGCCCAATCTCTCATCTAACTGAATGGTGATGAAGTCCAACACATGTGATAGGTCGGTATGATACTTCCGAAGCATCGATACATGAAAAACTGGATGAACTCCCGATAAACTGGGAGGTAAAGCAAGCTCAGAGGCAACCTCTGCAACTCGCCTCAACACCTCAAAGGGACCAATGAACCTTGGGCTCAGCTTTCCCTTCTTCCCGAACCTCATAATGCCCTTCATTGGCGAGGCTTTCAAGAGAACCTTCTCGCCAATCATAAATGATACATCACGCGCCTTCTAATCCACGTAACTCTTCTGTCTGTACTGCGTTGTGCTGAGTCTCTCCTGAATTAACCTTACCTTATCCAAGGCATCCTGTACCAAATCTGTACCAAGTAACTTAGCCTCACCAGGCTCAAACCACCCGATAGGAGAACGACAACGTCGACCATATAATGCCTCATACGAGGCCATCTCTATGCTGGACCAATAGGTGTTGTTGTATGCAAACTTCGCTAAAGGCAAGAACTGATCCCACTGCCCTCCAAAGTTAATCACACATGCTCTAAGTATATCCTCTAAAATCTGAACTGTCCGCTCCGACTGCCCATCGGTTTGAGAATGGAATGCCATGCTAAGCTCTATGCAGGTCCCCAACTCACTTTGAACAGCTCTCCAGAACTGGGAAGTGAACTGAGGGCCTCTATCTAATATGATGGAAACCGGCACACTGTGTAACCTAACTATCTCCCGAATATAGATCTGAGCATACCTCTCCACTGTATAAGTAATCTCCACTGGAATAAAGTGGGTTGACTTGGTCAACCTATCCACAATGACCCATACTGAATCAACCTTCCGCAAAGTCCGCAGCAACCCAACTACGAAGTCCATGGTGATGCGCTCCCACTTCCACTCTGGAATGGGCATCCGTTGAAGAAAGCCACCTGGTCTCTGATGCTCACACTTGACCTGCTGGAAATTCAAACATTTAGCTACATACTCCACGATATCCTTCTTCATCATGCGCCACCAGTAATGCTGCCTCATGTCACGATACATCTTCATGGCACCCAGATGAATGGAGTACCTCGAACTGTGGGCCTCCTCTAGAATCCTCTTGCTCAAGCCATCAACATCAGGAACAGATAGACGGCCCTGAATCTGTAACACACCATCCTTTCCAATAGAAATCTCCTTGGCACCCCCCTGAAGTACTGTCTCCCTGAGAACCGCCAAATATGGATTATCAAACTGTCGGGCCTTAATCTGCCCCAATAACAAAGACTGAGCAACCACGCATGCTAAAACTCGACTGGGCTCAGAAATGTCCAACCTCACAAGTCTATTAGCCAAGGACTGGATGTCCAAGGCTAGTGGCCTCTCCACTGCCGGAATGAAAGCTAGACTACCCATACTTTCCGCCTTTCTACTCAAGGCATCCGCGACCACACTCGCCTTGCCCGGATGATAAAGAATGGTAATGTAATAATCTTTTAGTAACTCGAGCCACCTGCACTGCCTCAAATTAAGCTCCCTCTGCTTGAACAAATGCTGCAAGCTGCGATGGTCGGTATAAACCTCACATGGCACTCCATACAAATAATGCTTCCATATCTTAAGAGCATGAACGATCGCCGCCAACTCTAGATCGTGCATAGGGTAATTCTTCTCATGAACCTTCAGTTGACATGAAGCATATGCAATAACTCGCCCCTCCTGCATCAATAGCATCCCAAGCCAACGCGAGAAGCGTCGCAATATATCGTATATATCCTTGAACTGAAAGGCAATACAAGAACTGGTGTCGTAGTCAAAGCCGTCTTGAGCTTCTAGAAGCTCTCCTCACAATCATCGTACTAACAGAATGGAGCACCCTTTTGGGTCAATCTAGTCAGAGGTGATGCAATAGATGAAAAGCCCTGCACGAATCGTCGGTAGTAACCTGCTAACCCCAGGAAACTCCTGATCTCGGTCACTGACGTAGGACGTGGCCTACTCTGAACCGCCTCAATCTTCTTAGGATCCACTTTTATACCATCTCCTGACACTACATGCCCCAAGAATGCCACTGACTCTAGCCAAAACTCACACTTGGAGAACTTAGCATATAGCTTCTGCCCTTGCAAGGTCCAAAGCACTACTCTCAAATGTGGCTCGTGCTCCCCCAAGCTACGTGAGTATATCAAGATGTCGTCAATGAAGACTATAACAAAGGAATCAATATAGGGCATGAACATCCTGTTCATCAAATCCATAAATTTCGCTGGAGTATTAGTCAAGCCAAATGACATCACCAGGACCTCATAGTGGCCGTATATAGTCCTGAATGCGGTCTTTGGAACATCTGAGTCCCGAATCTTCAACTAATGATACCCTGACCTCAATTCAATCTTAGAGAACACCCTAGCACCCTCCAGCTGGTCAAACAAATCATCAATACGGGGCAATGGATACTTGTTCTTGATGGTAACCTTGTTCAACTGGCGGTAATCAATGCACATCCGCATAGTCCCATCCTTCTTCTTCACAAATAGTACTGGTGCACCCCAAGGTGATACATTGGGCCAAATAAACCCCTTTGCTAACAATTCCTCCAACTGCTCCTTCAACTCCTTAGGAACCATACGGTATGGTGGAATAGATATAGGTTGAGTGCCTAGAGCCAAATCAATACAGAAATCAATGTCGCGATCCGGAGGCATGCCAGGAAGATCAAAAGGAAAAACATCGGCAAACTCCCGGACTACTAGCACTAAATCAATCGTCGGAGACTCCGCGGTGACATCTCGAACATGAGCTAGATAGGCCAAACACCATTTCTCAACCATACGCTGAGCCTTCAGGAAAGAAATAACCCTGCTAAGCGTATCAACTGTGGAACCCTTCCACTCCAATCTCGGTGATCCTGGTATTACTAGCGAAACAGTCTTGGCATGGCAATCAAGGACGGCATGATATGGAGACAACCTATCCATGCCCAGGATGACCTCAAAATCAATCATACCAAGTAACAGAAGATCTGATCTAGTCTCGAAACTACAGAAAGTAACCACACAAGATAGCTAGATCCGATCCACCATTACAGAATCACCCACAAGAGTGGACACATGAACAGGAACACCCAAAGGCTCGGGAGAAATAACCAGGAAATGAGCAAACAGAAATGATATATATGAATAAGTAGACCTTGGGTCAAATAATACCGAAGCATCCCTACCACCGATGGGAATAATACCTGTGATGACAGCATCAGCGGCCAATGCATCTGGCCTGGCTGGAAGGGCATAGAATCTAGCTGGAGCACCGGCTACCCGGCCTCCACCTGACTGAGTAGTAGCTGGCTGACCTCTCCCCATCTGGCCTCCACCCCTGGGACGGCCTCTACCAGTCTGTCCTCCACCTCTAGATGGATGGGCCGCTGGTGCTAGAGTCATGGGTTGCTGCCCCTGCTGCACTGCCTTGCCCCTAAGCCTGGGGCAGTATCTCCTCATGTGACCCGGGTCTCCGTACTCAAAACAACATGGTGCGGTGACCTACTGCCCGGATGGCTGACTCTTAAAACCAGAAGATCCACTAGAAGAAGCCTAAATAGCCGGTGGGTGGTATGAACTCTCTGGCATGGCACTGAAATAAGAACTGGAAGAATTCAGAGGACCTGAATACCCACTGGATGAACCCTAAGTAGCTGGCAGGCGATAAGAACTCTCTGGTATGGCGCTGAAATAGGCGCGCAGGAGCACCCCGAGCAGGTGGTGGTGCTGAAACTGGGGGCCTGCTGGGCTGACCCTCCCCAAACTGACCTCTACCCCTAGCTGGGGCGCCTCTGAGCTCTCCCAAGAATCTGGCCCTCTTATCCTGCTGCATCTGCTCTCTACCCCTCAAACGGTAACCCTCAATCCTGTGAGCAATCTTAAGTACTAGCTGATACCCTGTGCCCATCTCTACCTCCCGGGCCATACCTGACTGGATAGTGGGGTGTAACCCCACAACGAATCTCCGTACTCTCTCTACCTTTGTGGGAAGTATTATAAGTGCATGGCGAGACAACTTTGAGAACCTTGCCTCATAATCGGTGTGAGCACGTGATTTTTGCCCTAAGCAAATCATTCCCAAAATCTAAGCAAAATGATTTTTAAATTTTATTAAATAATTTGTGGCATTTTTGTGTTAATCAGTTGCATAGTAATTTATAAAAATATATAAAATATGCAGGAATATTAGGATTTTAATTTTACAATTTTTTGTGTTAATACATTTTGAGAACAAATTAAAGAAAAATCAAAATAGCATTTTATTGTTTTTAATTGGAAAATACTATAAAAATAGAAGTTAATTAGTTTTTAAATTAGCAAAAATCAGAAAAATAGAAGAAAAAGAAAAATACAAGAAAGAAAATACGAGAAGAAATAAAATACAAAAGGAAAATAAAAAAATAATATATAAAAGAGATAAAATACAAAATACAAGAAAGAAAAAACAAAATACAAATATACATAATACATTGGGCCAATAATAAGTGGCCCAAAAAATTAAAATACACACTGCATTTGATCCAGGCCCAAATATACATTACCCGCCTGTTTGATACCAAAATCAAACGACACCGTTTAAAAACAATTAATCTGAGCCGTTGAAATCCTTGATCAAACGGCCAGATATACAGGCCATGTTATAAGTCAAACGACGACGTTTAAGACATTAAATCCTGACCGTTCATCTACTTGATCTGACGGATAGAATTGAACCGTTACTAATCCAAACGACGTCGTGTAGGCAACAACACATCTCAACCGTTAAATGAATCTAATCCAACGGTTCCTAGTGACCCTAAGGTTTTAAATACACAAAATACATTACACCTCCCCATTTGATATCCGTCTTCATCCAAATCAAAACCCTAGCCGCCCTTCTTCCCCCTTCTCCTCTCACCTACCCCCCGTCGGAACCCTACCGGCGGGAAACACAAACAACTCCGATGAATCCACCATTAACACCACAGGAAGGTCTTGACCTCCTCTTTCACCCCCCATAACTAGTTTTCTTCGAAACCTACCAGAAATCTTCGAATATTCATCCAAGTGTCGCCGGAACCCTACTCCGGCGAACACGACATTTGATTCTGAGTCCACCCTTAACACCCTAGGACCCCCTAGGCCTCCTCTTTCCACCCCTCTAAGTATCTTCCTTCGAATAAGCCCAGAACTCGTCGAATATTAATTTGAGTGTCGCCGGAACCCACGCCGGCAAACACTATTGCTTCAAAACCACCCCATGACATCCCTCGAACACCCAGCCCTAAGTCTAAAGAGTCTTTTCACTAAAAGAAGACTCAAAGGTCTGCCTGAAGCTAAAGGTCCCAAGAAAATGATATCCAGAGTTTCAAAAAGCCTGGAAAATCAAGAAAAACGAAGAAAAGAAAAGAACAGAAGAAAGAAAGAGAGAAAAAGAAAATAAAGAAGAAAAGAGAATAAAAAAAGCTAAGTGTCTGATTCTCTTTCTATTGTTTTACTTCTGCTTTTGTTTGCATGTCCACGATTTTCCTTTTGTGGTTAATTCTTGATAAAAATGACATAGTCTTGGGTTTTGATTGCTATTCATACTGTTACATTTAGTTTTAGGGTTTTGATTGTTAAAAACCTGATTAGTAGATAAGGTCTTCTGTTAATTGGATTCTTTATTTGTTTGAGTGGTCTTCTGAATCTCGTTAATTGATTACCTAGTTCTGATTTGGTTATATCTGTTAAATTGACAATTAATTGACTAATTCTGATAATTAGTTAAGGTTTCGACCCTGATTTTAGAGTAATTTTGGATATCTGCTTATAATTAGGGTTAATGGGTAGTACGGGGTTTAAGGGAAAATAAAATAGCAAAACAGGGTTAATTTGGGGAATGGCAGTAGGTTCATTGTAATAATTCTAAGGGAATAGGGGTAGATTTGGGAATCCAATTTGGTTCATTGGTAAATACTTAAGGGGTGAAGGGTATTCTAGACAGGATAAAAGGGTAATGCAGTAATAATCCTAAAGAGGTAGGGTTAGAAGAGTAAAAGCTAAAGGTAGGAACCTTCTAGATTTGGGAAAAGGGGTAACACGGCATAAATACAGGGGAAAAAGAGGCAATTAAATAAAAGAACAGGGGTCTAATTATAATAAATAAGGGACTAAGGGACAATTTCAGCATTTGAAATTCCCTCCCTTTTCAAATCTTTAAATAGGCTACATTAGCCTTCATTGAACAAGTTTTGAAGTTTGGAAGTTAGAAGCCTTAAGTAAAAAATTTGAAACACTAAACATTTTCCCTTCTGTTTTGCAATTGCAATTCGAGTATTCTCTTCACCTCAAAACTTAAAATCNTCTGGTTTTTTGTTTCTGTTGGGTTTTTCTATTGGTTTACCTTTATTTTGATTTGAATCTGGATTGCAGGACTGTTCTGATCACTTTGCGAGCTGTTGTTGATTGCTGATCCTTAATCTTTGCCTAGATCTCATCAATTTCATCTTATTACCAGGTACAATCTCTATCGACTGAAGCTGTAAATATGAATTTGAAGAAGATGAATTGAAGTTTCGAGTGATATTTCATATTATACTGTCTTATTAATTATTTGTATTTGTTAGGTTTAGTCTGAAAAAATGTAATAATAAGGACTGGACTGTTAAATTTAATTGATATTAATTTCAGTTTAGAAATAGTTTTATGTTGCAAATCGAGATAATAGGATAGTATAAGAGATGAATAATAATAGTTTTATGTTGCAACTTGTTCATATTAGGTTAATAATATAGTAATGTTTTATCCGAATACTGAAGTTAGTTTAGTAGTTAAAAATTATTCCTATAAATGCGTGCTCAACATTTGATAAGCAATATAGACTTGCACAATAAATATTTTGCATTCGTTAATTCTGTAATGTGTTAGCTGTTATAAAGCCTTATACAGTAAAACATTAGTTCAAATTCTTGTTTTCTATGAACTAGCCTTTAATAAGCTGATAAATCAGTAGTTAAAATATTTGGTTTATAGTTATCAATGAATTGTCTGAACCTTTGCGAATTAAAATATGGTATACAAGACCAGCATTATAATATTAGTTTAAGTTGAACTAATAATTGATAAAATTAATAAGCATTCAAATTGAGAGATAAATGAACTTTTCTGATAATTGATTGTATAAACTAGTCTGTCTTTAAAGTCAATCATTAACAAAATGAAGAACAGCCTTAGGTTTTTGTATTAGTGCTGGAACCAATTTCCTGTTAACAGACCTGAAATTCAATAGATGTGTTTCATGTGGCCATTGGGCCTGGCCGTATTAATATGTGTTCCAGGATTTGGGCCCAAACTGACTCGATTAGTCCAGTTACGCTTGGCCATAGTGTTATCACATGGGCTATAATAAAGCCCAGAAATGACTGAAGGCCTGGGCTCATATTAGCTCATGGCCCCAATATAATAATCATTAGGTAATGGATAAACAATTTAGGATATTTCCTTTATGATTAGAGACAAAACACGTAGAAAATATAGTACTTTAGACATGCTCTTAATAAAAATGAGATGAGCCTCGCCGCATTAAAAAATACAATTGCGGGGCCCTCAAATAATTGTTATAAAAACCTTAGATTTGGGAGGACCGTTTAGCAAACTTCACGGACTTTCCCAAAGTTAACAAGACGTAGATACTCTAGGCACCATTTATGATAATATTACCTTCTTAATATGGATGCACATTTATGTGATCCAAATCCAAGTCTCAACGAAGTCGAAATGTGTTAAAAGCCACGGGCATACTGGTACGGCGTGATCAAAAATACATTTTCACGAAGTTGTAATTCTTTGAATAATAAAGCGGAATACTAAATGCACATAAAAACGGAACATATGAAATCAGATAAAAATAAATACAACAGTTGAGCGACCATGCTAGAACCACGGAATTCGGGAGTGCCTAACACCTTCTCCCGGATTAACAGAATTCCTTATCCGGATTTTTAGTTCGTAGACTGTAACAGAGTCAAAACTTTCCTCGGGTCGGGATTCATCCGGTGACTTGGGACACCATTATTCTCCCAAGTGGCGACTCTGAAACTAAATAAATAAATCCCGTTCCGACAGTCCTTAAATTGGAAAAACTTCTTCCTTTTATTATATCCCTTCCCGGAGTGTAGTAAATAGCTCGTAAAAAGGAGGTGTGACAACTCTGGCGACTCTACTGGGGATAAGAAACCTAGAATTTCGATTCAGGGTTTAAGAATTCGAGCTCGAAATAATTGTTGTATTTGTTTATATCTGATTTCCCTATATGTTCTTGATTAATGTGCTAAATGTTTACCGCTTTGATATTATTTGAACTGTATATAAATTGTGCCGAAAACCCTTCTCTTCTTACCTCCGGGGATGTGCTTACTGGTTGAGACTCCCCATTCTGTTAGTGTCATACCCAAAATAAGAAAAGAGGCCGGACAAGTTACTAAGCCGGACGATCCCGCGGGTCCCTGGTACATAGCCCTCTCCTCGACTCGAGTTGTCCGCTCGGGTACACAGTCTAGAACAAAATAACCAGGTTTTGAACCTAGAAATAAGACGTTTATTTGCATCATATCTGACTTAGGGGGCTCAACACAGGGGTTGGGTCCGTCTAGGACAGGTAACCCAAATATGAAAAAACCATTCATGATTATATATTGCATTTATTTGTCTTGAGCCATCATGCTGACCGGTTAGGGAAAAAGAATCGAGTAAAAAGAAAAGAGAAAATAACAATTGTTGATATCCAAATATTGTCAAAATTTTGTCAAAGTTGGTGGATTTATAATTAAGAAAATTCTTGATTTTAGAAATCTTGTTTTGGGTCATGGAAATAAATAAAATTTTGTTATTTTATTCTCAAAAATTAGAAAATATAATTAGATTTGCCAATAAATTTTTTTTTTTTAGAAAATCTTGTCATTAAAAAATAGTTGGAATAGTTCAATTTTGTCGAAAATCAAAAATGGTCCAACCACACTTTTTGCAAAAAATAGCCAAAAAATGTCAAATTTTTGAATTTTATTCATAAATCAAGTGATGTCGTTTTGTCAAAATGGCCGAATGTCTCGAAAAGGCGCTGGAAGGCTGTTTGTGCAAAAACGGCCACTTTTGAGTCATTTCTCCAAATTAGCAAGCATAGCCTTAAAACCTTCATTTGGAGTGCTAAAAGGCCGTATTTGCAAAATTGGGCTTTATTTTGAAGACTAAAATTGTGGAAAACATATTGACTTTTCTTTTTAGGGTCATAATAAGTGATTAGATCATTTTAATAAATGTGCAGGATGAGCACAATTCAAAATGAACCTTTTTCAATCATGAATAA
>MU781966.1:6233-28720 GCA_026770625.1 Nicotiana glauca
ATATTACGGTCAAGAATCCCCAAGAATTGAGTTAGGGTTCTTGACCAAAAATATTGAAACTAAAATTCGAGGAGTTCCGTCCGGGCAGGTTCGAAGCAAATGGGTATAGGGGTTGGGCATAGGAGGTTTAGGCGAGTCTAGGGTGTTATTTTGGGAATTTTTGGCATACTTTGAGTCTTGGCAAGAAAACTTAAAATCAATATTCGAAGTTTTCCGGCAAGATTCGAAGGAAACTACAAGTGGGAATGGGAAGAGGGACTCGTGAGGAAGCTATGGTGTTTTTCTGGTGGTCATTGGAGTAAGTAGTGTTCGCTGGCGGTAGGGTTCGGGCGAAAGGAATAGTGTTATTCGAGGGGATAGGATAATATTCGAAGGAAACTAGGTACAGGGGTGAGAAGAGGGAGGGGAGAGGATTTTGTGGTGTTAATTCGACGGGGTTTGGCATGGATAGTGTTTCCCGCCGGTGAGGGTTCCGGCAAGGTTCAGTGAGGGGCGGAGGAAGAGAGGCGATGATGATATGATGAAATGATTTTAGGGTTAAGATATTTAGATATTTTTTATGTAATATGTTTATTAATTGGGGGCCGTTGGATGTGATTAGATGAAGGGCTAAGATCCCTTCTTTAATTTTGAACTCAAAACGACATAGCATAGCTTCAATACTACGTCGTTTAATTGTCTCACAACCATGATTTTGGACCGGGTAGAGTGACAGAACTGGGCTGGTTGTTCAGGGGTTCGTGTATTTTGGGCTCAACAGCCCAAGTTTACGCACTTTATTTTATTTCTTTGTTTTTCTTTTTATTTCTTTTGCTTTGTTTTTATTTTTGTATTATTTTGTATTTTTCTAATCTTGTAAAAATTCAGATAACATCTAATTACCATTTAACTCCTAAAATTATTTAAAAACATATTTAAAGATAAATGCCACAATTATCAATTAAAAATATACCTAAGAACTAATTTTTGTGATTTTTTTAATTGTTCTAAAATGAATTAATACCTACTTAATACAAAATGTGAAATTAAATTCCTAATGCAAATGCATATTTTTGTGTTTATGAATTATTATGCAACCAATTAACTCAAAATGCAACAAAATTCATAAAAAAATATAAAATCATTTTATTTGAAACTTTTGGAATAATTTGCTTAGGGCAAAAATCACGTGCTCACAATAAATACCCAACATCATTCATGCACTAAACAATCACATCCATTAATTACCCACACAAGGGTTGAGCCACAACCCTAGCTAATGGTTTAGCTAGACATAGTAGAAACAGAAATTGAAGACATAGTAGATGAAATTGACATAATAATTGACTAAAGTGTTAATCTACTCAAATCCACGTTAATACAAGAAGAAGTTGCCCAAAATAGGCTAAAACTATGAAGTCTCGAGCTCAGCTGCTATCTGATACCCCCAAAACTTGACCTAAAAAAGTAAAATGTTCTATTTATACTACACAGGAAAAACTGGACAAATATACCCCTGAGGGTCTGGCGCGGACCGCGCACAAATGACGCACGGCCACATAGGGGTTTGGGTATTCATCACTTGCTTTTGACACTGGGGGCGCAAACCACACAACTATGTAGCACAGCCGCGCAGGATGAAGAGTGCGGACCGCGTAGAACTGGGGCGCGGTCGCGTGGAACTTTTGGCAGAAAACACCACTCTCTGAACTTCATCTATGTGGACTGCACTGATTTGGTGTGCGGCTGCGTGGGCTTTTGCCTTGAATGACTGAGTCTCTGAACCCTCATCCGCGTGGACCGCGTGGAAAGGAGTGCGGACCGCGCAGCTTGACATGGAAATTGCATAGTCTCTGAACTTTTCTGTGCGGCCGCGTGTCAAAGCAGTGCGGACCGCGCAGGTTGGCCTTGAAATGATTCATCCTCTTAACTCTCCTGCGCGGCTGCGTGACACATCAGTGCGGGACCGCGCAGGTCATTTGTTTCCCCACTTCACTTGTATTTTGTCACTTGGCAGATTTTACTCCTTTTTTAGCCGATCTTTGACATTTGTCATCTTGTTGCTCAAACCTGCAATAAAGCGCAATTTGTAAGCATTTTGGGACTAATTTATGGCAATTCACGCACAAAGCTTAGGCAAGAATGGGTATAAAACATGTAACAATCATAGTTATCAACTCCCCCAAACTTAAACCTTTGCTTGTCCTCAAGCAAATAAAATAAGACCTACCCCTCAAAGGAAAACGCCCAAGTAATTCCTGTTTATCCTAAAGTAACCTCAACAAGCATCAATTGGGATTAACAATTGCCCTCAATGCGAATGCATCATTAACACATTTAAACCTTGAAAACTTGTGGATCAAGCGTGACACAAGAGCATCGAGAGTTGACGCATTTCATCAAGGAACGTTTCTCAAATACTTTGGTCATTGTGGAACCCAAACTCACACATCCTCAACTCTCCCTAAATGAACCTCACCTTTTAGAGTATAGACACACAAACCAAGGTAGATGGATTTCACTCAACTCTCTCAAGGAAAAGGCCATAATCCGGCTCTACGTACCATATGCTTGTCCCTTATGTAATTATCCACTAATGTAGGCTTCTCTCAACTCAAGATCATATAGGGCTTTTGAGGAGTCATTGTGAAGGCTTTGGGTAAAGGTAGGACATATTTTTGTTCAAATGGGTTCAATCTTCCCTTAAGCACTTCTTTTGATTTATTTTGGCACACTTTCTTGACTCAATTGAGTAATTCACTTCTTCCAAGGGGTTAGAGAGACACATTGTCACTCTTTCTTTTGCAATTAAAAACCTTTCTCCTTTTGTCTACTTTTCCACACCTTTTTCCTTTTTTTGTTGTCCTTGGATTCCCTTTTTTGTTCTTATTCACTTTTGTCTTTCTTTTTGTCTTTTTCTCTTTTTCATTGCCTTCCTTTTCTTTTGCTGTTGTGCCTTTTTACCACATTGATGCCTTTCTTGTCTCTCCCCCAAACTTAGACATTTGCCATTTACTTACGGGAAGATTTGGGTACCACGAGAGGGTCTCATTAAGAACGGGTATAGGCTTGTAGCTTGGCTCATGAAAGAAAAAGGTTTAAGGCTCAAAAGGGGTGAACTAGGGATCATTTCATTGGTAGGTCATGGTAATTGTTCAAATTTTGCATTTTGGATCAAGGAAAGCCTATAATCACGTCTCAAGTCAAGTTCCACTTATGATTTCGCCTCAACAAACATTCATGGCAAGTTCTAGACCATCGGCTCGGTACTTGGGCTTAAAATTCGAAGTCTCACCACACATACTCAAAGATTGCTAAAGACGGAGTCGAGGGCCCATAACAATATTAGTTACGATTCAAGCGCACAATGGCCCATAATGACCATATGATGATTGTTTGGTCAACACAAGAGTCTCAAAGCCACAACTTTCACCATCTTAAACACAACATAATGTCTTTCACCATAGGATCAAAGGCAAATGTGCTAGGCCCAAGTGAAGCTTTGCCTGAGGTACCCTTAGCTACAAAACTTGAAAATCAAAAAGAAAAATAAAAAACGGACTCAAACCCTTAAGAAGGTTGTCACGCCATCTATCATTGGGAAGAGCCACCCGGTTCGCACAACACTCTACCCTTGGAAAGAACCGTGGCATTAAAAAAACAAAGGTCTTATTGCAACGCCAAAACAAAACAAAAAGGCTACGAGCCTAACTTTGCAACTAAAACGAAAAATTTTAATGAAAATAGAAAACCAAAATGAAAACCGAATGAATATGTACAAAAGGGGAGTAGAATATACAAATAGGGGAAATGAATATATACATAGAGTTGAAGAACATCTAAAATGAAAAGTTATATACAAAACAATCTAATAACTATGAATGTGCTAAAAGTGAAAGAATATATACAGTAATCCAGAATGTCAATCAAAATAGTAGGGCCACACCCCCACAAATAAAAGCTAGCATTGTCCCCAATTCTAACTACAAAATTAAGCACCAAAAATCAAGAAAGGATATAAAATGGACCCTCAAGCCTCATCCATCACCCTGTGCTGGGCAGTGGCCTCCAAGTCCTCTGTACTGGCGGGGACCTCAGACTGGTCCCCGGCTGTTGCTGCTGCTGGGACAGGTGCCTGATCAGGAACTGGCTCATCAACAAGTGGAACCCTGGAGGGACCCTCCTGTACCTGTGCTACATCAATCACAACTCCCTCAATGCTAGGGAGTTTCCTCTTCTTCTATGGCCTACGCTCCTCCTCCTGTGGCTGCACTACTGCTGGCTCTACAGCTGGATCCCCGAATAACAAATCAAGCAGCATCTGATCCGCCAACAGCTTGTCCACATCCTCTCGCACCTTCTGCACTGACTCCTTTGAGGCTTTTGTCTTCCTTAACTTTCTATGCTCCCGAGCCAATTTGTCCAGTGCCTTGCTGTGATCCCCAACTGCTTTGGTCAAGTTATCCTGCTTCTCCATCATTTTTTCCTGGTTGGCCAGGATCTGCTTCAGTGTTTCTTCAATGGAGGAAGGAATCTCAACAATAACTGGTGCTCTCTGTGTCTGGACTGCAGTGGCCAATGTGGACAACTTGGATGTCACAGCTGATATCCAGTTGTTCAAATTGGCTAAGGAATGGGTGAACTGGTTTGCGGTGAACCGGTGAGTCTTTGATAAAGGGACTATCGGGTCAGCTGCAATAGAAGGACCAGCTGTAGATGAAGGACCTGGAGGCAGTGCCTCATCAGTAGCAGGGATGGTGGAAGGCTTAGTGGGCTGCTCAATGACTGCTGGCTCCTCAGATTGGCCAGGTGCGGTGGAAGTATATGCCACATTCTTCTTGCCCCTCTTCGGGTTGTCTGGACCCAACTGACTGTACCATGAGTACGGGGCCACCGGAGGTACCTTGACAACATATTTCTTTTTCTTCACTTTCAAGTCTCTGAAGTACAAAGAGAGTGTTTTTGGAAGGGGTAGTTTGTTTTGGTCTCCTGACCAACTGTAGAAATCACCCTTGACATGATGTTTCCCACATTCAAAGGAAACCCCGCTATGATAAAGGCCACCAAAATAGCTCGGAGAATGGGAACGGAGTGATTATGTGTGGACGGGTCAAGTCGAATACACACGAAAGTCAACCACCCCTTGGCTTCAAAATTCAAAGCATTCCTATAGAGCTTCTCTTGTGCTGTCAACCAAACTGGGACTGTACCCGGAGCTGCCAAGTGCTGGGCCAACCAAGGATGAACCTCCTCTTTCATTACCATCTTTTCCAAATATTGAGATTCGTCCTCTACTTGGAACCCTAGGAATTCATTCAGCGATTTACCATCAAATAACACAACTTTGTCTCGCACTTTTGTTGCTTTTGAGTCCCGAACTACATGGTGAACATTGCAGTAGAACTCCTTTACCATATGCTCATTGGACATCTCACAACGTTCCCTGAAGAAGCCCTAACCCTCTCTGGTGCGGAATTGTGCTTGCACATGAGGGTTGAGAGGGACAAGATCAGAATCTATGAATTGCCTCTCCGGAATCAATTTTCTTTTGGGCCACCACTCCCGGAATTTGTGAAAAGAAATCTCACTAAAAAACCTGTCTGCCCATGCCTCCGGTTTCCTGGTTCGCTCTATCCCTCCGACTTGTGGCTCACCTCCCTCAGCATACCCTCCACTCTCCCCTGATAGTGAAGCTATGGGAGAAGTGGAGTATCGTTCTTCATTTTCATTTTCTACCCCAGACTCATCAGACGAGTCTGAGACGACATTCACTGGTTTCTTGGAAGTGGCCACACCAGCATAATTAGAGGAAGAGGAATCACGTAGCTAAAATGATGTGGACATGTGGGTGGGGGCAGACTCCAAGGTAATACTCCGTGAAGGTGCGTACTCACTCCCTGTGGAATGGGATGCAGCCCGGTCAGCTTCCCGAATTAACTTGCGGGCTTTCTTTATCATCTCCCGGGTTTGGGGAGTGAGTTTTACAATCCTCTTGTGTTTCCCCCCTCGGGAGGAACCACCTCTCCCAGGTTGTTGTTCTTTGCCCGCACATTTTTGAACCATTGTCTGCAAGGAATACATGTCAAACATTGTCAGTTGAATCACATGAGATGAAATAAACAGTTCAGTTGAATGCAAAAATTGCAGACACAGTGACATAGACAGAGGGGCGCGGACCGCACCAAATGGAACGCGGTCCGCGCAGTTTAATGACACCCACACATACCTCTTTGAACTAACCGACGCGGTCCGTACTGATTTGGATTGCGGCCGCATTGGTTCAATGCGTACCGCACAAAAATGGAATGCGGTCTGCGCAAAATACCCAAATGTTACCTTCTCTGAACTCTTCTCACGCGGTCCGCACTGCTTTGGACTGTGACCGCACTAGGCTAATGCGGACCACGCATAAATAGCAGGCAGACTGCACAGAGAAGCTTCATCATCACACACAACAGCAACGCGAACTGCGCACAAATGTTGCGCGGCCGCGTAGGGCTAATTTAATTGAGTCGGGATTTTTTTGTTCAATTAAGCACAAGTTGTTCAAATTACGGGTCCTAAGTGTCCCTACTCAATTATTTAACATGAATTTATGCCCTTTGTTAAAAAATAAATGCCCAAAAATCAGACCTATCAGTGTAAACTAAGAACAAGAGAAGAAAAGAAGAAGTTATACTAGTGAAAGACAATTAAAATAAAGAACAATTAGACTATGAATAAAATTAACAAGAGTTGTTACCAGGGATTAATGAGATTCAACAATGTTAGCAATTATTATTGAGAAACAGTGAAAATATTAGCCTCAGGTGAAAATTTTGCGAAAAGGTTAAAATGAGGCCCAAGGCCTCTATTTATAAAAAAGCCCTGGGGCCCACGACTTACCCACCAGCGCGGCCGCACAAAAAGGGCCGCGGACCGCGCTGAATTTCTAGCCTGCAATACCACTTGCTCAACCCATGCGGACCGCACTGTTTTGGTGCGCGACCGCATGGGAAACTTCAGAGATCCTGTCACTTTGGGACTTCCTACGCGGACCGCACTGTTTTGGTGTGCGGCCGCGTAGGCCATCTTCAGAGACTGAGCATTTTTGCATTTTGTCCTGCGCTGGTTCAACATTGTCCCTGCAACACTTCACACACTATCAGCTCTAAAATCCTAATCTACAACAGAAAAACAAAAAGAAAGAAAAAGACATGGGTTGCCTCCCAAGAAGCACCTGATTTAACGTCGCGGCACGATGCATGTTACCATCAATATCACTTTAAATTAATGAGTGCCGCCACGTGGATGTCATCAATCTTGCCCAAATAGTGCTTGACACGATGCCCATTGATCAGGAAAACTTCACCATTCTTATTTTTAAGATCAATGGCACCAAAAGGAGTTACACCAACCACTTCAAAAGGACCGCTCCACTTAGACTTCAGCTTACCCGGAAATAACCTCAACCGGGAGTTGAAAAGTAGAACCATGTTACCAACTTTGAATTCCTTCCCTCGGGCATAATTGTCATGAAGGTACTTCATCTTGTCCTTATACAAGGACGAGCTGGAGTAAGCATGAAACTTAAACTCATCAAGTTCATTCAATTGCTCAACCCGGAGACTTGCAGCGACATCCCATTCTAAGTTCAACTTTTTCAAAGCCCACATAGCCTTATGTTCCAATTCTACTGGAAGATGACAAGCCTTACCAAACACCAATCGATATGGAGAAATACAAATCGAAGTCTTATAAGCCGTCCGATAAGCCCAAAGAGCGTCATCTAATTTCTTTGACCAATCGATCCTATTTGCATTCACTGTTTTGGAAAAAATACTCTTAATTTCCCGGTTTGAAACCTCCACTTGGCCGCTTGCTTGAGGATGGTAAGGGGTAGTCACCTTGTGGTTAACTCCATATTTGGCAAGCAAAGAATCAAAGGCCTTGTTGCAAAAATGGGACCCCCCATCACTAATGATAGCACGAGGGGTTCCAAACCTAGTGAAGATGTGTTTTTTAAAAAATGCCACGACACTCCGGGCTTCATTGTTGGGAAGAGCCACGGCTTCAACCCACTTTGAGACATAATCCACTGCACGAGAATATACGTGTTCCCACAAGAGCTTACAAACAGGCCCATAAAATCAATGCCCCACACATAAAAAATATCTACCTCTAGAATGGTGTTAAGAGGCATCTCATCCCTCTTATAAATCCCGCCATCTCTTTGGAATGCATCACACTTTTTCACCAATTCGCTTGCATCTTGAAACAAATTCGGCCAATAGAAACCACAACTTAAAACCTTTGATGTCGTCCTCACTCCCCCATGATGACCACCATAAGGGGAAGAGTGACAAGCCTCCAATATGCTCAATTGTTCTTCTTCCGGGACACATCGGCGAATCACACCATCGGTGCAAATTTTAAACAAGTATAGCTCATCCCAATAGTAATCCAAACTATCCCGCTTGAGCTTCTTCCTTTGGTTGTAAAAGAGCTCATACGGGACTATACCGGTCACAAGATAATTGGCCACATAGGCAAACCACGACATATCATGCATAGACACCGCAAGGAGTTGTTCATCCGGGAAAGCATCATTTATCTCAACACCATTGCTCGGTCTCCCTTCTTCCTCTAGCCAGGAAAAATGATCCACGACTTGATTTTCACTTCCTTTTCTATCCACAATCTCTAAATCAAATTCTTGCAAGAGTAGTACCCATCTCATCAACCTCGCCTTCGAATCTTTCTTTGTCATCAAATACCTAAGGGCGAACACAATAGCTAGCAACTCCTTCTCAGTGACTGTATAGTTCTTTTGAGCCTCATTCATCGTAACAGACTTAACCCTTAGGAAGAGCAGGCGCTAATACTTTTACCCAATAGTGGTATCGGGGTCAATTTTCCACAGGGAGCTTCAATTTGGAGCTGAGTGTTTGTATGGCCTAGGACTACGTTTTGGCTCCTAATTGATCTTCTAACATTTATGGTTTTCTTTTGATTATCAACTACAATTTATAAACTACAAATGTAAAGCTAAGTTATGCTAAGGTATCAATTCTAGGTTGTATGCAATATAGAGAAAGGCACTAGGGTCGTGGCATTTACCTAGGTGGTCAACTAACGGATAGAGATTCCTAATGCAAGAATGATGATTATGGGACTTATGCTATAACCGTTGCACTTTTGCACCCACTCTCACACCTCTCGGTAGAGAGAGTGATTTTGCCCAATTGACTCTCTCGAGACCAATTGGGTAGGCCAATTTGCCCAACCAACCTAGGGTTCAAGTTGGGTAATTACTCTCTCGAGGTTTAACCCGTTAATTGGGACTACTATTCTCATGGGTCCATCCCAATTCCTTGTTGGAATTAATCTTGGGGTCATAGACTTTCTTTCTCAAGAAGAGTCAAGACCCACTAAGTTGGACTTAGTATTTGCAACCACCAAATCTTAATGAAAATATAAGATTAACCCAAATAACAAATACCCAACATCATTCATGCACTAAACAATCACACCCATTAATTACCCACACTAGGATTGAGCCACAACCCTAGCTAATGATTTAGCTAGACATAGTAGAAATAGAAATTGAAGACATAGTAGATGAAATTGACATAATAATTAACTAAAGTGTTAATCTACTCAAATCCACGTTAATACAAGAAGAAGTTACCCAAAATAGGCTAAAACTATGAAGTTTTGAGCTTAGCTGCTATCTGATACCCCCAAAACTTGACCTAAAAAAGTAAAATGTTCTATTTATACTACACAGGAAAAAACAGACAAAAATACCCCTGAGGTTCTGGCGCGGACCGCGCACAAATGACACGCGGCCGCGTAGGGTTTTGGGTCTTCATCACTTGCTTTTGACACTGGGGGCGTGGACCGCACAACTATGTAGAACGGCAGTGCAGGATGAAGAGCACGGACCGTGTAGAACTGGGGCACGGCCGCGTGGAACTTTTGGCAGAAAACACCACTCTCTGAACTTCATCCACGCGGACCGCACTGATTTGATGTGCGGCCGCGTGGGCTTTTGCCTTGAATGACTGAGTCTCTGAACCCTCATCCGCGCGGACCGTGCATCTTGACATGGAAATTGCATGGTCTCTGAACTATTCTGCGCGGTCGCGTGTCAAAGCAGTACGGACCACGTAGGTTGGCCTTGAAATGATTCATCCTTTGAACTCTCCTACGCGGCTGCGTGACACATCAGTGCGGACCGCGCAGGTCATTTATTTCCCCACTTCACTTGTATTTTGTCACTTGGCAGATTTCACTTCTTTTTGAGCCGATCTTTGACATCTGTCATCTTGTCGCTCAAACCTGCAATCAAGTGCAACTTGTAAGAATTTTGGGACTAATTTATGGCAATTCACGCACAAAGCTTAGGCAAGAATAGGTATAAAACATGTAGGAATCACAGTTATCAGGCTGCAGTTTTGGTTTCATGTGTATTCGTTGTTTTGTGTTGATTGATGCTATTAGGCCCAGATTTGAATTCACCTGGGAATTAGACAATGGTCCATTTGGGCAATATATGGTTGGCTACAAAAGAAATCACCATTAGTGGCTATTGAAGCCCAAATTAGTTTCAAGTGATCGCATTATCCGTCTGCGCTCATGATCACATTAAGGTTAATACAATCGTTAATTGAATAATTCCTGAGTTCTCTCAACTTTAGTTAGCTAGCTAATCACCTTAATTAGGGGAGGTGAGCCATATTTAATAACACACATAGTGCATGGACCTCGTGTTAATATTATAACTTAGATATTAAGAATGGTATTCGTAGTTTGCTTTGGACACGCTTAATATACTATTGTGGTTGTGTACACGTTCACGTGACATAATTGCAATTTTAAAAATAAAATCGGAGTATGCGTTCGCGCAACTTTGGCCAAATTTTCTTAATAACAATAAAGCGTTATTAATTGTGGACACGTTCGTATGACACGATTTTTGACGCACCAAACAAACGTGTACATCTACATATGACTTGTTTAAAGATAATTTATTAATTAAAAGAGGCAAAAGCACATAGGTTCTAAAATCAGTAATTAAATAATTTAATAAGCCAAGTATGATCAAAGCGACCGTGCTAGAACCACGAAACTCGGGAGTGCCTAATACCTTCTCCCGGGTTAACAGAATTCCTTACCCGGATTTCTGTGTTCGCAGACTGTAAACAAAGTTTATACTTTCCTCGATTCGGAATTCGAACCGGTGACTTGGGATACTATAAATTATCCCAAGTGGCAACTCTAATTTTTAATTAAATAATCCTATTTCGATTATCACTTAAATTGGAAAAACTCCTTTATACCCTCTTGCGGGTGTAGGTAAAAAAATAGGTGTGACAACCAATACTTAGATGAGTTAGCAATGGAAGAAAAGAAGATTATCTGTCAACTTGAAAAGTGGTCTATGATTGAAGAAAGTGCATTGCAAAAAAAAGCCAGGGCAAGGTAGATCAAACTTGGAGATGCCAATACAAGTTACTTTTCAGCTGTTATAAAACATAGAATACAGAAGAAACAAATACTAGAGCTAGAGTCTCAAGAGGAAGGCAGACTAACAGAAGCAAGAGATATCAAGCTAGAGATAATACAGTTTTATAAGTTACTTATGGGGTAAGATTTGCATAATGTGACATCAGTTAACAAGACAATCATGAGAAGGGGGAGTGTACTGAGTCATATTCAATAGCTCCAATTATGTGAAGAAGTGACATATGATGAGATTTATTCATGACTTCAGTATATAGGAGATGAAAAAGCTCCAGACATGAATGGATATAATGTTGTATTCTATAAAAGAGCTTGGCCAGTCATTAAAAGTGAAATCATTAAATATGTGCAAGATTTCTTTACAACATGCAAAATGTATAAAGGAATTAGATGTACAACAATCACCCTGATACCAAAGGTAGTCAATCCTGCTACAATCAAGGAGTATTGGCCAATTGCCTGTTGCACAGTTCTATACAAAATAATAGCAAAGATCCTTGTAGGCAGAATCTAGAAGGTGATAGCATCTGTTATCACTGAAACTCAATCAGGATTTATCTCGGGAAGGAAAGTAGCAGATAATGTGATTATGGCTCATAAGTTGGTTAAGACCTATACAAGAAAACATATATCACCCAGATATATGATTAAAGTTGATATTCAAAAGGCATATAACATAGTGGACTGGAGATTTTTGGAACAAATGTTGACAAAATTGTATTTCTCTAAAAAATTTGTCAAATGGGTGATGGAGTGCATTACTAATGTTATCTAATCCATAGTTAGTGTGAGCACGTGATTTTTTTCCTATGTGAATTACTCCCATAAATTCAAGAAAATAAGTTTCTTTTCGTTATTTGCAATTTTATAGAATTTTGTGGCATTTTCTGTTAATTGTTTGCAATTGTCTGTGCATGTTTATTTTATTTTAATTAAATAAAAAATAAAAAATATATATTACATTTGCATTTAGGATTTATTTTCATATTTTTTGTTAATTAGGGGCTTTATTAAAATAAAAATCACAAAATAGTTTATTAGCATTTTTTTACTTTTAATTTTCGAATTTGTCATAGTTTTCTTTAAATTATGACTTAATTAATTTTTGGGAAAAACAATTAGTTTAGTTTTGGAATTAAATCAGGTTTTTCTATTTTAATTTGTATTTAACAAAAATCTAGAAATCAAAAAGAAAAAGAAAATAAAATAAAAAGAAATTGGTTTTCTTAATAAAAGACCCACTTTGGGCCCAAATCCACTCAAATACCCATCCAAACCACCCCTTACCCGGCCCAAAACCACCCTAACCCGATCCAGCATCTCCCCAGCCCCCAAACGACCCCGTTTTGATTAATGGTCAATCCCATCCGTCGAGGTTATGAGATCTAACGGCTGGGAACACGGCTGTCACTCATATAAGACTGTCCTAACGCCCCCTACCCCATTTCTCGTCACTCTCTCATACCCCCTCATAGACAGCCCAGAAACCCTAAAAGTCGTCGGTGAATTCCCACCGCCATTGGTGGCGGCGCTACCTCCTTTCCCCACCAAAATTACACCAAATCATATCCTCCACCTCCACATCCCAAATACGCAAACACTTTCCCTCGAATCACCCTAGAACTCTTCTAATTTTAAATCAAAGGTTTGAACCCTAAAAATCCCAAACCCAAATCGGTTGCACTGAACGAAAGTTTAAGTCCGAAATTGGATTTATTCGTGTGTTTTCATTTGAAAACACACGATTAAGGCCTGTTTCGTTCAAAAATTGGAGTTTCCTTTGAAGCTTTTCAAGACCTTTTCCACTTGGTGTAGGTAATTTTCAGTCTGTTTCTTTTCTTTCATTTTTCTATTCCTTATTTTGTTTGTTTTAAGTTGTAGTCTCCATTTTCTCTTATTTCTTCTATCCCGTTTGTTTTCATTTTTAAATTAGTCTATTTGAGTGTTTTAAAATCGAGTTTGTTCAGGTATGTCATTTTAATTTCTTTGTGTTATTTCATTTTTCTGGTTTTCACAGAAAAGAAATCTGATTATTTTTTCTTAGACAATTCTGCTTAGCCCAATGATTTCATACGGGCTATGAAAGCCTAGGAAAGAGATTCAATCTGATTTTATAAGCCCAGGATTTGTCAATTAAACCTTTGGGTCAATTTGACCCTTGACCCATGTTGGTCTGGTTTTTAGGGGTAAAAACAGGGCACTAAGGGGGCATTTTTGGGTAATTCACTTAGGGAATCTTGTCATAACCACCTAGGAAGCTTCCTAGAAGCTGAAAATTAGGCTAACTTGTTAGCAAGTCAGAAAATCAGGACTAAGTAGCAAAAAGGAAAAGTTAAAAAGGACTAAAATAAAATAACAAAACCCCTAAGGCTGCCCTAGTAGCTTGCCTATAAAGGCATTGCTACATGCAGCTCAAGTCAGATTTTGGAAGAGCTAAAAAATACAAAAATATAGACGGCTGAAAAAATACAAAAAAATTTCACTGTTCCATTAGAAAGTTTTGAGATTCTTGAGATTTTCACTTCTGAAACAATTCCTGAATAATCAGAGGTTGAAAATGATTTGAATATTTTTGGGTTTTAAGCGTTTGGTTCAAGTTTTGGTTGTATTTTGATAACTGAGCATAATTTGATCCTTCTGTTGGTTTGAAACTGGCTCAAAACTGGTTTTTCTCTCGATTATTTCTGGGTTGGTTTTGCTGCTGTGGTTGATCTTCTGCTGATACCTCATTTTCTGCTTTGTTTTACTCTTCAGGTATACACTTTTGACCTTAAATATGTAAGCAATGGCTTATAAAGTGCCTTTATTGAAGATAAATGAAGAATTGTATTTTTTGCTCTATTTGATGTTATTTCCTTTTGGTTTTTTCTTAGTTTGTTTAGTCCAATCTTATCTCATCATGTTGCTCACTATCAGTTTGTTTTGAAGTTCTATAGCAAATCTGTAACGAGACTATTATGTAACATTTGTTGATTGTTGCTCGTTTAGTGTCTAAAATCTGCTATTGTTTGAAGTGGCTGTCAGTTTTGAAATCCAACACATATTACTGTATAGAATGTTGAATGTTTTATTAGTCACAAGGATGCTATAAGTAAGACTGAGCATATTTTAAAATGTAATTTATTGAGTTTTCGTTCTGTTGATTGGTCTAGTATAGTTGGAGAAGGGTTAAGAGTAATAGAAGTGTTTTGATTTGCAAATGCCAGTAACTTTAAGCTAATTTGGATGGTTTTTATATGACAATGGGGTAGTAAAACTAAGCACGTTTGGCTATATGCAGTATAAAGTTTGAATATAGATTCATACTCCGTAGCATTTCTTGTTGATTGTTGGACATTCATGAAAATTAGTGCTGAATTTTGGAGTCTTATGATGCCTTGAATTCAAACTCCTGCTTTTTGGAAGTTAAAATTATTTTTTTGAGTCTTCAGGGGATCGAACACCTGGGTAGGGTACATCACTGCTTTGCTTTTTGCTTGATTGGGCCTATTTCAGGCCCAAGGCCCCGGAGGCATTTTGTTATGAGCATTGTTTCCCTTTGGTTTAATCAGGTGTAAATAAAATGTAAAAGGCGAGTCCCTTATGTTGTTGTGCGGGATTGAATTAAAGAGCTCACCTCCGGTTGAAGTCGGCCTATATTACAATTGGGCTCTCTCATGGGCCAGTTTGGACTGACATTAATTTGGAATTCGGCAATCCCACATCTGTGAACCACCAAGCCCCACGCTGGGCCCAAAATTTTGATTTCACTATTAGCCTCTTTCATTTATTAAAATGTATCCTCTTGGTTTGGTCCGCAGAAGAACCTTTGTCCATTAATATTTGAATAGTTACAATTAGTAAGTCCTTCAAATTAAATTGTTGTTTCTTTAATATTGGAGGCGTGCCGTATCATAGCACAAGTAGTTTATGGCCCTCCGAGTTTAGTTCCTTTAATTAGAATAATTGAGGTGTGCCATGCCAAGCTAAAAGGATAACTGCATGGCCCTCAGTTTAATTAATCTTGTATTGGTCCTTAGAATTCGAGGCGTGCCATTTAATTAAATTTCATGGCCCTCGCAAATTGCAAATGCGTAGTTGTTTTAGACGCGTATATTTAATAATACTACCTTCCTAAACTCGGGTGTGCATTTCATGTGACCCAAATCCAAATCCTAAAACGTCAAAATAAAATGTGTTTCAGATTGCGGGTGCATTTCATGTGACGAGATCCAAAGACATGTTGTAGACGACATTCAATCTTCTTTAAAAATGAATAAAAGCGGTTATAAGTTAAAATTTGTGCATAGGTTCAAAATATTCTAAAATAAGATAATTAAGCCGAATATAATAGTTGAGCGACCGTGCTAGAATCACAGAACTCGGGAATGCCTAACACCTTCTCCCAGGTTAACAAAATTCCTTTCTGGTTCGCGAACTGTTAAACAGAGTCATTCTTTTCCTCGATTCAGGATTTTAAACCGGTGAATTGGGAAACCATAAATCTTTCAAGTGGCAACTCTAAATCTTTTAATAATAATATTATTTCGATTGTCCTTTAATTGGAAAAATTCCCTTTATTATACTTCTTTCGGGGATGTAGTGAAAAAAGGAGGCGTGATAGTTATAAATGGAGAGTCAACCCCACCCTTTAATACTGTCAAAGGACTTCGTCAAGGAGATCCAATGTCTCCCTTCCTATTTGCAATTGTTATGGAGTATTTGAGTATATCATCCAAACTGTTCTAAGCTAAACATCACACATCTATGCTTTGCAGATGATCTTCTCATATTTGCTAAAGGCGAAAAAATATCAATAGGACTCCTACATGAAAAGTTTGGTATATTTACAAAGGCTTCAGTGTAACAAGCTAATCAATACAAGAGTGCTATCTATTATGGTGGGATTTTAGAAGAAAACAAGTAGGAAATCCAACAAGCAATTGGATATCGGCAAGGTGAATTACCATTCAAGTATCTAGGAATTCAAGTGTCTATTAGAAAGCACAAATTGGTAGAATGGAAGCCTCTAATAACCAAAATCACAACAAGAATATCATTATGGATAGCTAAGAAGTTATCATATGCAGGCAGAGTACAATTGGTAAAGTCAGTGCTATTGGATATTCAATCCTATTGGGCACAACTGTTTATCATACCTACTACAGTGATAAAAGCCATAGAGGGATATTGCGGAACCTTTATATGGTCAGGAACAAATGAAATTACTCAAAGCCACTAGTAGCTTGGATTAGGATGTGCATGCGTCAGCAGGTGTAACGACCCGACCGGTCGTCTAGAGCATTTTCACATCGCTCGCTAGTTCTCGGGCATGACTAGCCCCATATGGTGTATTATGACTTAAGTTATTGTCTGTTTTGGTTTTTAGGTTAATAGGAATAGATATGGAAGAATGATTTTCAGCTTGAAGCTTTAAATTTGAAATGTTTGACCCAGTCTTGACTTTTTAGCATTTGATCTTGAATTTAGATTTTTATGATTTGGTTAGCTCCGTTGGGTGATTTTTGACTTAGGAGTGTGTTCGAAATGGAATTTAGAGGTCCGTCGTAGATTTAGGCTTGAATTGGCAAAAATGGAAACTTGGCATTTTCTGACCGGCAGTGGAAATCTTGATATCAGGGTCGGATAGGAATTTTGGAAATTAGAGTAGGTCTGTAGTGTCAGTTGTGATGTGTGTGCAAAATTTTCAAGTCATTAGGAGGTGATTTGATAGGTTCGGCATCGTTTGTGGAATTTGAAATTTTTGTAAGTTCTTAGGCTTGAATCCTAGGTTGATTTGGAGTTTTGATGTTCTTTTGAGTATTCTGAAGGTTCGATTGTGTTTGTGTGTTGATATATGACTTCTTGGTATTATTGGTCGAGGTTCCGAGGGTCTTGGGATGATTTCTGATGGTTAACAGAGAGTTTGGATGAGGAATAAGGCAGTTGAAGTTGCTACTTCTAATATGTCCGCACCTGCAGAGTGGGAACCGCAAGTGCGATGATCGCATATGCGCAAGATGATCGCAGATGCGGGATTTTGAAGATCTGAGGCAGGAGTCGTGCGACAGTGGAGCGCACATGCGAGACCGCATGTGCAGTGATATGATCGCAGAAGCGATTTCTGAGGTATAAGTGGGAACCGCACCTGAGATGGATTTTTCGTAGGTATGGCATCGCAAAAGCGACATTTTGACCGCATATGTGGTACCTCTGGGCGGGAAGTATAAATTGTGGGCTTCGCAAATTTTGATTCATTTTCCACAATTATTAGTCGACTTTAAAGCTTTTGAGAGCGATTTTGAGGAGAATTCAAGGTTTATCAATAAGGTAAGCTACTTGAGCCCTAATACTTGTATATGTGAAGATTTATCATTGTTTAATCATGGAATTTGTAGAAAAATTAGGGATAAAATTTGGGAATTAGGCCTTGAAAGTGGAGAGTATAAATTAGGGATTTGAGGGGTCATTTGAGGTCCAATTTTGGTGAATTTGGTATGTATGGACTCGTGAGAGGATAAGGATTTTAGTTTTATGATCTTTGTTGG
This sequence comes from Nicotiana glauca, assembly GCA_026770625.1. NCBI lineage: Eukaryota > Viridiplantae > Streptophyta > Magnoliopsida > Solanales > Solanaceae > Nicotiana > Nicotiana glauca. Next base: position 24,248 of record MU781966.1, read on the forward strand.
ATTCTGAGACATGGTCCCAAGGGGTCGGGTCTGAGCAAATTCGGAATTTTTTAATCTAATTTGATAATTTTCGTATGGGTTTCATTCCTTTAGCGTATATTGATGATAATATAATGATTTTGGTTAGAGATAGAGTATTTGAAAGCTGAATCGAAAGGCAAGGGCATCGCGGGCTAGAGCTTGGCTTGGTTTGAGGTAAGTAACACTTTCAAACTTATTTCTGAGGGTTCGAAACACCGAACTATGTATTCTATGATTACTATTAAGGTTATGCAAATGCCAAGTGACGGCGTGTGGGCGTGCACCGTGAGAATTGCAGCCTAGATCATTCCATGAAACCACTTAGAGGCTCTTTCTTGCTCATATCTGTGTTGTGATTATGTGACTAAGTTAATGAGCTGTAAATCATGCTAATTATCATGTTAGGGCTTCATGCTAATACTGTGGAGACCCGAGCGATCGTTTCTTGCTGTCATATCATTGGATTTATTGATATTCTATACCCAGTCCCGTTCATGCATATTATATCATGTCTTAGTCTCGATTATTGTTATTTGGTATATCATATCAGTGTTTGGGCTGGTATCATGGCATTTTGAGTTCGTGTGTGAGAGACTGGAGAGTAATGACTAAGTGAGGCCGAGAGCCTAATATTGAGTGACAATTATGGGATCAGGCTGTGCGCCGCAGCAGATTATTGATTATGCCTTCACTGGCTTATTATAGCTCTTGGGTCGAAAAGAGCCCCTCTGGAGTCTATATACCCCAGTGAGCGCAATTGATTATATTCGGGGATGGATCTTCCCTTGGTATGGAGATGGATCTTCTCCATGGGGTTGGATTGGCATGTTCCTCGGTACTAGAGACTGCTGGTCTGTGAAGTGTATATATTATGGGATGGATCTTCCCTAGGCCTTGTGAGCCATATATAGTACCGAGTGGTTATGAGGTTGTTATTGTTATTATCTGGAGATGGATCTTCTCCATAGGCTGGAATGGCCTTCCTCAGTACTGAGTGACTACTATCAGAGAAGTATATATTCCGGGATGGATCTTCCCTAAGCCATATGAGCCATATATAGTATAGAGTGGACGAGCATTTAAGATTGTGGGCACATGAGGCACTCAGCATATGCATTGACATGTAGACGTAGCGGAGTTACACATCCTTATCATGTATCTACCTGCTCTATTTTACTGTTCGAGTTGTTTATTTGACTGAAAGCATGACTACGTTTCTGTACATTATTTCTGTTACCTTTGATGAGGTAGAGTTCGTCACTACCTATCAGTCCAAATGTTAGACTTCTTATTTACTGAGTTGGTGTACTCACATTACCCCTGCACCTTATGTGCAGATTCAGGCACTTTTGGGATCCAGTGGTAGTTGTTGTTTGAGGCTTCTAACTTAGAAGATTACTGAGGTATCTGCATGGCATTCGTGGTCCTTGACACTCCACCTTGCTTTCTAGTTGTATTTCAGTTGCTCCCTTAGACATTATAATAGACTATGTAATTTCTTTAGATGCTCATACACTTAGAGACATCTCGGTTTTGGGTTGGATTGTATCTATTCTTGGAATTTCTTATGTTTCAAATAGTTCTTTAACTATTAAAAGCTTCCATAAATATTTTCAAACTTATTACTATTGTGTTAATTGTTGAGATAAGATTTGCCTAGTTTCACGATATACACCATCACGATGGGTCGGGTTTTGGTCGTGACAGTAAGGGGATTAAATCTCACAAATCTTAAATTGTGGAACAAAGCAACCATAACAAAGATTTGTTAGGACTTGAAGACTAAGAAAGACACTTTGTGGATTAAGTAGATTCATGCATACTACATAAAAGCACAAACTTTGGAGAGTATGACTATCCCCCAACAAGCTAGTTGGATGGTCAAGAAAAAACTCAAAGCAAGAGATGATTTGAGATATATGCAACTAGAGTACTTGAAGAACAAAAGCATGATCATAAGTATATATTTAAAAATGGTTGGGGTGTTACCTAAAGTTACATGGAAAAGCATCACGTGTGGCAATGAAGCAAGACCAAAAGCAGTGTTTATAACGTGGTTAACAACAAGATAAGATGTTAACTGATGCAAGACTGGAAAGCAAGGGAAATCAAGTTGAAAATAGTTGTGTCGTGTGTAAAGAGGTAGATGAAATCAGGGACCATCTATTTGCTGAATGTGTAGTTGGAAGACAGGTTTGAAAGAAGCTAATGCAGTGGCTGCAAATCACTTGGGTGGATATGAGCACATTGAACCAGATGTGTCACGACACAACTTTCCCTCCATTTGGGTATCGTGATGGCACCTAGTCGTAGGGACTAGGTAAGCCTAACTCATGCTAAATTACAACAATAATAATGAAATTTAACAGTCTAGAAGAAGAAATCTCTACAAAATAAAATTCCCAAAACCCAGTAGTACAATTCATAAGCTCTACAAAGTTTCGCTACAACTTCTAAACACAACCATATGGAAGTAAGTACAACAGTGTGAATATAAAATAGGAAGGTGATTTCGAATCCTGCGAACACAACAGCAGGGCTACCTCGAGTCTCCTCGGCAAGAATCCGCATAGCTACTAGCAAACAATACCTGGATCTGCACACAAAAAATGTGCAGAAGTGTAGTATGAGCACACCACAGCGGTGCCCAGTAAGTATCAAGACTAACTTTGGTGGAGTAGTGATGAGGAACAGTCAAGACACCCACTGGTCTAATAAGTAGAACAAGAATAACTATAGAAACATCTGAATGTGATATCTATATAAAAGCTAAGCGATATTGCTAACAGTACAGTAACTACAATAAGGAAAGGAAACAGCAAGTAACGGTGGAAAACCATAATAAATCTCATAAAAGTGAACAAAAATACAACCCAAATTCGAAATTCACAAATACAATAAGGACATGTCATAACTCAGCAACTACGACAGCTTTCACATTAGGTCATAGCCAACAACTTCAATCCATTAGTCAAATCTTTTAGTTGATAAGAACATTTCGAATTATACTTCTTCAAGTAAACATTTTTCTGAAATAGTTTTCTAATAATGAATACCTTTTGAATATAACCTTTTCAAATAAATATCCTTCGAATATAAGTCACCCTGTGACGCCTCATCTCATAATCATCCAATACGGGTCTCAATACCTGAACCCTAACAGTTGGTATTTTGTGCCCCCATCATACCTCATAATCAAACTGACAACTCACGTGCCCAAAAGAGTCATTCTCACATGGAAGGAAAATAAACAAGGGTGTGCGTCTATATTCAGAAATCTCAAGAAAGCTCATATCTGATATGTGATGACTCGGCCCGTTGTCACGTGAGTTGCCACCCCGTTTTCCCCTTATTGTGTTGCTTCATGTTTCTATATCAGACTTAGAGTTGATCGGGTGTAATTGAATTAGTTCTGGTTGAAAATAAGGCACATAGCCTCTTAGAAGGGAGTTTATTTTAGAAAAGTCAACCGGAAATTGACTATGTGATTAGAGGGCTCGGATATGAATTCTGGTGGTTCGGTTAGCTTTGGGGGATGATTTGTGACTTAGGAGAGCGATCAGAATTGAATTTGTAGGTCCGCTGTAGAAATAGGCTTGAATTGGCGAAGTTAGAATTTTGGCGAATTCTGATTGTTAGGTGAGATTTTGATCCGAGGGTCGGAATAGAATTCTGAGAGTTGTAGTAGCTTCGTTAGGTGATTTTGGATATGTATGCAAATTTTTAGGTCATTTGGATGTCGTTTGGTTGGGTTTTTGATCGAATATGTGTTTCAGAAGTTTTAAGAAAATTTAGGCTTGAATCCGTGGTAATTTGATGATTTTGGGTTGTTGTATGTGTTTTTATGATTGTAACAAGTTTGTATGGTGTTTTGGAGTAGGTTGGTATTTTTGGTTGAGGTCCTGGGGGCCTCGGGATGATTTCTGAAGGTTTAACGGGAATTTTGAAGTGTTGTAGCACGTCTGTTCTAAAGCTTCTGGTATTTCCGCATCTGCAAAAATAGGACCGCAGGAGCGGTTCCGCAGATGCGGCTCTTTGATCACAAAAGAGGTCCTGGTGGAGGGGTGGCTTTACCGCAAAAGCAGAAGGATTCCGCAGGAGCGGACATCGCATAAGCGGTATTTGACCGCAGAAGCGGTCCTAGGTGATATAGTTGAGACCGCATGAGCGGTCAGGGTAACCGCAGAAGCAGCTTCTGCAAAAGCGGTTTAAGATCGCAGAAGCGGTCATGCGAGTTAAGTGAAGCCGCAGAAGCGGACTTAATGCCGCAGAAGCGGTAGTGGGATCGCAGAAGCGAAAATGTCATAGGGTTTAATGAAGTCAGTGTATTCGAATTCCAGAAGTGTAAAATCATTTTGGGGTGCGAACTTAGGCGATTTTTGGGCGATTTTGAAGAGGCTTCGAAGGAGAATCATCAGGTATGGATATTTGGACTTGGATTATGATATTATA
>MU781967.1:0-29691 GCA_026770625.1 Nicotiana glauca
ATGATGAAACCAAGCTAAAAATGCCCAAAATAGGCTAAAACATAAGTCTCACGAGTGCAGCAGCTATCAGATGTACCAAACTTCCTCTAAAAATGGTAAAATGTTCTATTTATAGTGGGCTGGAAAAACTGGAAAAAAATGCCCCTGCGGGGTCAGTGTGGATCGCACAAAGTTGGCACACGGCCGCACTGGGTTGCTTGACTTCTGAATATTGCTCTCTGAAGATGGTGATGCAGACTGCACAAAGTTGGAATGCGGCCGCATGAAGACTGGCATGGACTGCACAAAGTTGTTGTGCGGCCACATGAATGGTTTTGGCAGCTTCTCTGAACTTCACTGACGCGGATCGCGTGACCATAGAGTGCGGCCGCATGGAGAGGGTCGCAGGCCGCATAAAGTGTAGCACGGCCGCGTGGTTTTCTTCTGGAATATGACAATATCTGAACTTCTTGGACGTGACCGCATAGCAAGATTGTGCAATCGCATGAGTGAGACGCGGGCCGCATGAAGTGGGATGCGGCCGCATGAGTTTGACTTGTAGTTTCACAGTCTCTAAACTCCTATGGTGCGGCCGTATGACATGATGATGCGGTCCACACCAAGTTCTGAATGTCCTTACTTTAATGATCTTTGACACTTGAGTAGGTTTCACTCCGATTTGAGCCGATCTTTGACGACTCGTCACTTTATAGATCAAACCTGCAATCAAGCACAATCTGTAAGCATTTTGGGACTATTTTGTAGCAAATTACACTCAAAGCGCAGGAAAGTATAGGTATAAAACATGTTAAAATCCTACTTATCACTGGGGTCGTAGCGTCAACACTGCATCAGGCAGTGAAGTTTGAGTGGAATCACCCAGTGGTGATCATTCATGGCACCAGTAACAATCCCATATACAGTCGCCAGACCATTACAGCAATTGGAGGCAGAAAAAGCATAGGTGGGGAAACTTACCACCACATCGAATGAGTCAACACCGTTGATAAAGAAAAATGGTGGGATAACAAGATTGAAAGCATATTGAACTGGAGCGGGTATGAACCCGGCAAGGGACTTGGCATGAACCTCTAAGGAATCGCTAAGCCTATCAAATTAAAGAAACATGGCACCACCTTTGGTCTGGGATATGAGTATACCTGGAAGGAATTTAACAACTGGTTGCCACCATTACACGGTCCTTACTATCCACTAGAGAAGCCAGTACCACGCTTGGAGCAGACTTTCTAGACAGCCGAGGTTATCTACGGGTTAGAAGAAGAGGAAGCACTTGCAATAATGAGGAATTTGTTCCTGGAAGATGATGACATGGATTGTTGTGCCATTTTCAAGGAGGAGGAGGAGGAAGGCCCTTCTATACAGGCTGTAAGAGGAGGAGCATGCCTCAATAACTGGACTATTAGAACCACCAGATCCCGGTGAGCCTCGGGGTAGCAAGGCTGAACAGAGCATCATGCACTATTTTATTTTACCAGTTTACTTTTCTTTCGCATTTTTTAATTTTCGCAAGAGAGAGATCCAATGTTCAAAATAGTTATGGAATTTATCAAAGCATTTTAGTTTTCTTAGAAAGCTTACTCTTATTATTTTCTCTCTTTACTTTACTTATACAACATTACTATCACTTATCTTGATGTACCAATGACTGTGACATGCAATGAGACAACGCAACAAACGGACATAGATTCAGAGGAAGATGATATACTGGAAGAAATTATTAAAGAAGTTGAGAATTTGAATAACATACCTAAGTCCAACCTAGACGAGACTGAGATCGTTAAACTGGAGGATGCAGAAAACATCAAAGAAACACGAATTAGCGTTCATTTGTCACCATCAGAAAAGAAAGAATACACTGAATTTTTAAGAGAATATGAGGACATATTCGCCTAGTCGTACGACGACATGACTAGTCTGAGTACATATATTGTGGCTCACATATTGCCAACTGATCCAACCTGTCCACCAGTAAAATAGAAGTTCAGAAAGTTCAAGCCAGATATGAGTTTGAAAATCAAGGAAGAAGTCACTAAGCAGGTCAAAGCTAAGGTTCTCAGGATAGTTCAATATCCAACATGGTTAGCCAACATTGTGCCAGTACCGAAGAAGGATGGGAAGGTCAGATTCTGTGTCGACTACTGGGATCTCAACTGGGTCAGCCCGAAGGATGACTTCCCCTTGCCAAACATACATATCCTAATTGACAATTGTGCCAAGCATGAGTTGCAATCATTTGTAGATTGATTCGCGGGGTATCATCAGATCTGGATGGATGAAGAAGATGCTAAGAAAACGGCTTTCATTACGCCATGGGTAATATACTGTTACAAGATAACTCCGTTCGGATTAAAAAATGCAGGGGCTACCTACATGAGGGCCATGACTACCATTTTTCATGATACGATACACAAGGAGATTGAAGTATGTGGATGATGTCATCATCAAGTTCAAGAAAGCCATTGATCACATGGGAGATCTGAGGAAGTTTTTCAATAGACTGAGAAGATACAACTTGAAACTGAATCCCGCAAAGTGTGCATTCGGGGTTCTTGCTGGAAAATTGCTTGGGTTTATTGTGGGTCACCGGGGAATAGAAATGGAGCCATCAAAGATCAAAGCCATTCAAGAGTTTCCACCACCGAGGAACAAGAAGGATGTAATGAGTTTCTTGGGGAGACTTAACTACATTAGCCGGTTCATAGCCCAATCTACAGTCAGGAAGTCTGAATCAGGCTCTCCTTGGTTGTAATTTTCAATATCTGATATATTTTCATTATTTCATTTTCTTTGGACTGTAATAACTTTGTAATAAACTTTTGGGGATGGTTAGTGAAAAGGGAGGGTTAACCATATGTCACACCTCCTTTTTCACTACAACACCCCCGAAAGTTTTTCCTATTAAAGGACAATTGAAAATGGGATTCGTTTATTGAGATTCAGAGTCGCCACTTGAGAGATTTATGGTGTCCTAAGTCACCGGTTCAAATCTCGAATCAAGGAAAATGATTGACTCTATATTACAGTCTGCGAACCAGAAATCCAGGTAAGGAATTCTGTTAACTCGGGAGAAGGTGTGAAGCATTCTCGAGTTTCGTGGTTCTAGCATGGTCGCTCAACTGCTACATTTGGCTTAATTTATCTGATTTTAAACAATTATGAACCTATTTGTAAATTTCAATTTTTAACTGCTTTTATTTACTTATTTTTTATTGAGAGAACTGCAATATAATTAAAACATGTCTCGAATCCTATGGCTCGAACTGGGATTAAATAAAGCTATGGTCATGCCCTTAGCACTTTGCTTGGTAGGGCTCTCCTCAAGTTATCCTATTTAAAGGTTTCCATATTAATTTGCGATAGCCCTAAGATTGGTTATGAACTAAACGATATGCATCGCCTCAACTATTTACAATGCTTAACTACTTAGATGCGAGGAGGCTAGGATTCTTATTATCTTAGCAAATTAAGAACTCAATTATGTTTATCAACATTAGCAAATAATGGCCTGCATTGTAATTGTCACAAAGATATCCGTCAGGCCTACGTATGGACGCCTCCGTCCACAGACTCAGCAAACTGAGCAAATGGGTCCCCATCGAGGCCCAATTCGGCCCACTGGATAGGAAAAGGAACGCGAGGATATTTCGGCCAAAATGATAGCCCAATGCTTACGAAGCCTACGCCAAATAGCCTTCACGAGGGGTTTCATTTCGAACCCCCATGACGACAGTCGACATTACATCATGATCCAATGCACTCAAATATTCATGGAATATAATGCTGGTGAAGAAGAACACATTTATATGAGCCAAATAAAACATCAAATATGGCACAAAAACAGTTAAGAAGCTATAAAATTTAAACTAAAACTACTGAAACTAGATTCCAAATAACTCAAAAGGAATACTTAGGACTGAATGACCATTGCAAAGCTACAATCCCAAAATATCTTTCTACGAGAAAGAAACTTATCTCATGAAGTGAATAATAAAACAGTTTTTATTGAATTTCAAAACCTACAGTTATTTTCTAACAAATAACCTATATACTTAAACCAGCACAAAATTGATTTGAAATCAGCACTTAATGAATGGGAGATCCAATGCAATGAACTCTATGTGTAAAGTATAGGACTATTAACTAACACCACTCACATGAGAGTCTTTACCAATACATACTGGAATCATAAATCAGGACTTTAAACCTTACAGCTGATCATTCAATTTCATGTCTGAATCTTATTGATTACAGTCAACCTTGTAAACATGCATTATACTAAAACCAAAAATGTGATACAGGAACAAAGGCCTAAGTTAAAGCTAAAACGTATTGAATCCTTTTTCATTTCATTTAGCAAACCAACACTTCATACATGATCTCAGATTCAAATGTGTACCTGGAAATGAAGGAAAGGAGAAGTGAGGAAACAGTGTCTAGTAGCAGCAACAACAAACAAAGACTTTGAACTCAGAAAGTGATAGAAAGTAGTTTCAATAGCACAAAGACCACAACAGCTTCAACTCCAATTTTAAGAAAACTGAATTCAGTTTACACTCAAGTTCACCAGAAACTTTTTTTTTAAAGATTATGTGTTCAGTTCTCTTATGTGTGTTCTCTCTCTGCTCTATGTGTTAATCAGTGTATATTCTCTCACTCAATGCCCTCTTTTTTCTCTCAATTTTCTGACTCACTCTATATTTTCTATATTTCTGTGTGTATGAGTGTATATCAGGACACTCAATGCTCTCAAGGTTCTCTCTTTGTTTTTCTCTGGTTCTCTGAATCTCTTAATGTCCCCTTCTCCAAAAAAGTTTTGCCTGTTTTTATACCTAAAAATCTTAACCCTTTCCAGCCCCTTTTCTTTCTTTATAGGTATTTTTTAATTTTTATCCCATGCCCTGTCCCTTTCCAGGTTGTGCACACCTTTGCACATGCCTTCCCTTAACCCCTTTAATATGATCCCCATGTTACTTCTGCCCAACTCTAAAAGGCACTCAAACAGACATACCAATCCCCTTTTCATTAATTTAATTCATTAGTTAACTGTGGTATTGGCAGGCCATTAAGTTTCAGAATTCTTAATTGTTTCCCCCATGTTTCCTGACTTCCCACCTCTAAAAGTACTTAACAGGCCATCATTTCCACTACGAATCTTTTCATTTATGAATTCATTAGTTTAGTAGTGCATTATCCAGGGCTATTCAACAAACACACAGAAACTACATAAAGATTTTAAACATTTAAAATTGAACCATTTCAGTGTTCTTCTACCAAAACAATATTTAAATGGTTTGAGAATCCAAATTGTCTGCAAGACTGATTAAGAATACATTCAAACATAGAACCAAGAACTAATTCAACTGACTAAACTATCAAACAATATATGATTTTAAACAAGCCAACTACACAAACTTAATGAAACCAAGAAAAATTCACCGAACATTTTGAACAACAAAACAACTAACAAAAATGGTTTTATACCAGCAAATTGGTCAAGTTTCAACTGAAATTGACCAAGAGAAGAAAAGAGATGAGGAACGATCAAATATAGAATAAACTGATTAGGAGATAGCTCACCAGCCAGGCTCGAACTTTGAATTGACATTCTGAGTCAACACAAAATAATGACAAACATTTGCTCTTATTGGTGAACAACTGGGTGCCATTATTTTGTGCTAAAACATGCTTGAATAATCCAAGAAAATCAATAAACGACCTTTGTGTATGGGTCGAAAATTTGGGGTTCTAGGGCTTGGCCTCATATATGATATTCGAAGGTTTCAAGCCCTATTCGAGGGAAACTGGTATAGGATTTGGGGTGAGGATAGTCTGGTGGTTACATGGTGTCAATGTGGGGTTAATCAGGAAAACTAGGGTTCCGGGTCTATTTTTGATCCAACATTCGAGGAGTTTAGCTAGGATTTGAAGGAAGTGGTTTTAGGGTTTGGAACAGGGAGGTTGAGGGGAATCCATGGTGTTAATGTGGTAGGGTTTGGCCACTGTTCGCCACCGTGAGGTAATTTCCGGTGGCGGGGCACGGTGGCGTTACGTGAGTCTCTAAAGAGACGAAAGAGATGAGTGATAGACGGGGGTGGGGGGTTAATGGTTTGGGTATATCAAAATGGATGAATTGATTAGAGCCTTTGGATGAAAGAGATTCAACGGCTGTGATCAATTCACTTAATGAAATGGGGTTGTTTGGTTATAGTAGATGCTAGATCAGTTCGGGGTGTTGGGTGGACGGGTCAGGTTGGGTATTGGGTACAGGATTTGTGACCGTTTGATTAAAATGATTCAATGGTTGAGATTCATTGAGAGCAAAATACATCGTTCGGGGTGTGGGCAAAGCTGGACCGGGTATGGGGCTAGGTTTGGGCTGGTTTGGTTTGGGTTTTAGGTGTATTTGGTTTGGACTGGGATTAGTGGCCCAAATCCGATTTTCCTCAATTCTTTTCCTTTCCCTTTTTATTTTTAAAATTCTAATAAAATAAAACACAAACCTAGATTAATTATAAAACCAAATTAACTTAAAAATACTAATTATCTCTAAACAACAATCATCACAAACACTTAAATACCAAATCACACAATTGAACAACAAAATGCGGAAAGAATGTATTATCTTTTATCGTTTTTCCTTCATTTTATTTTTTAAATAAAATTATAAAATTAAATCCTCAATAAAAATATTATATATTTTTGTATTTTTTAATTAATGGATCAAATAAACATGCACACATAAAAACACAAACACTAATTGAAAACCACAAAAATTCACAAAATTGCACACAAAGGAAAATTTTTTATTTTTTTTTATTTTGAATTTTATGGGAATAATTCATACGGGCAAAAATCACGTGCTCACAGATGTCCCTTGTCAGGAAACACGAAGAGTTTTCGTGCAAAGATAAAGTGAGCGGATACGAGCGATTTTTGCCCGTTTAAATATTCTGTGTGAAGCATTTTTTGAAAGATTTGACCAAACCTCTGCTTCAAGGGTTTTCTACATATCCTTGGCTAAAAAGGAATCAGGTCAATGTAGTTCGGGAAGTTCTTAGTAGCTGGGACTACCATGAAGTTGTGTTTACTGTTGTTGTTGCTGCTGCTACTTGTTGACCACTTATTACACCATGCTACAAGAAAAATAAAGAAGCTAGACTAAACTGTAGTCTATGAATTACAAAGATTTATTTTCAAACTTATTCTTGCGACTGTTGTTGCCTTGTTGACTTGTATTTCCTCCGAAGTTCCTTTGTTGCTGACTTGAACTGAAGTCTTCTCTTCCTGTGAAACTCGAATTGTTTTCCCTTCAAAACTTGAATTGTCTTTTTCTGACCATTGCTGCATTCCGTTGGTTTGATTTCTTAAACTTCAACCGTTGTGACTTATCAAAAATTTCAACTTTTGTTCCTTGTTCTCCCGGTGGACGCCTGACTTCAACTATCTTCAACTATTGTTCCTTGCTCTCCAGGTGAACGCCTGAATTCAAAACTTAAAGGGTACGCCTCTGTTCTCCAGCCGGGCTCCTGACTTCAAAACATAAAAATTACACCTCTGTTCTCCAGGTGGGCTCCTGACTTCAAAACTTTAAATCGTACACCTCTATTCTCCAGGCGGGCTCCTGACTTCAAAACTTTAAAATTACACCTCTATTCTCCAGACGGGCTCCTGACTTCAGAACTTAAAAATACACCTATGTTCTCCAGGCGAGCTCCTGACTTCAAAACTTAAAAATACACCTCTATTCTCCAGGCGGGCTCCTGACTTCAAAACTTTAAAATTACACCTCTGTTCTCCAGGCGGGCTCCTGACTTCAAAACTTTAAAATTACACCTCTGTTCTCCAGGCGGGCTCCTGACTTCAAAACTTTAAAATTATACCTCTGTTCTCCAGGCGGGCTCCTGACTTCAAAACTTTAAAATTACACCTCAGTTCTCCAGGCGGGCTCCTGACTTCACAACTTTAAGAATTAAACCTCTGTTCTCCAGGCGGGCTCCTGACTTTACACCTTTAAAAATTACACCTCTGTTCTCCAGGCGGGCTCCTGGGTTCAAAACTTGAAAATTACACCTCTATTCTCCAATGCAGGCTCCTGACTTCAAAACTTGAAAATTACATATCTATTCTCCAGGCGGGCTCCTACTTCAAAACTTTAACAATTACACCTCTGTTCTCCAGGCGGGCTCCTGACTTCACATCTTTAAAAACTACACCTCTGTTCTCTAGGCGGGCTCCTGACTTCATGGCTTTAACAAGTACACCTCTGTTCTCCAGGCGGGCTCCTGACTTCACAACTTTAACAATTACACCTTTGTTCTCCAAGCGGGCTCCTGACTTCACAACTTTAACAATTATACCTCTGTTCTCCAGGCAGGCTCCTGACTTCACACCTTTAAAAATTACACCTCTGTTCTCCAGGTGGGCTCCTGACTTCACAACTTTAAAAATTACTCCTCTGTTCTCCAGGCGGGCTCCTGACTTCACAACTTTAATAATTACACCTCTATTCTCCAGGCGGGCTCCTGACTTCACAACTTTAATAATTACACCTCTATTCTCCAGGCGGGCTCCTGACTTCACAACTTTAATAATTACACCTCTATTCTCCAGGCGGGCTCCTGACTTCACAACTTTAATAATTACACCTCTATTCTCCAGGCGGGCTCCTGACTTCACAACTTTAATAATTACACCTCTATTCTCCAGGCGGGCTCCTGACTTCACAACTTTAATAATTACACCTCTATTCTCCAGGCGGGCTCCTGACTTCACAACTTTAATAATTACACCTCTATTCTCCAGGCGGGCTCCTGACTTCACAACTTTAATAATTACACCTCTATTCTCCAGGCGGGCTCCTGACTTCACAACTTTAATAATTACACCTCTATTCTCCAGGCGGGCTCCTGACTTCACAACTTTAATAATTACACCTCTATTCTCCAGGCGGGCTCCTGACTTCACAACTTTAATAATTACACCTCTATTCTCCAGGCGGGCTCCTGACTTCACAACTTTAATAATTACACCTCTATTCTCCAGGCGGGCTCCTGACTTCACAACTTTAATAATTACACCTCTATTCTCCAGGCGGGCTCCTGACTTCACAACTTTAATAATTACACCTCTATTCTCCAGGCGGGCTCCTGACTTCACAACTTTAATAATTACACCTCTATTCTCCAGGCGGGCTCCTGACTTCACAACTTTAATAATTACACCTCTATTCTCCAGGCGGGCTCCTGACTTCACAACTTTAATAATTACACCTCTATTCTCCAGGCGGGCTCCTGACTTCACAACTTTAATAATTACACCTCTATTCTCCAGGCGGGCTCCTGACTTCACAACTTTAATAATTACACCTCTATTCTCCAGGCGGGCTCCTGACTTCACAACTTTAATAATTACACCTCTATTCTCCAGGCGGGCTCCTGACTTCACAACTTTAATAATTACACCTCTATTCTCCAGGCGGGCTCCTGACTTCACAACTTTAATAATTACACCTCTATTCTCCAGGCGGGCTCCTGACTTCACAACTTTAATAATTACACCTCTATTCTCCAGGCGGGCTCCTGACTTCACAACTTTAATAATTACACCTCTATTCTCCAGGCGGGCTCCTGACTTCACAACTTTAATAATTACACCTCTATTCTCCAGGCGGGCTCCTGACTTCACAACTTTAATAATTACACCTCTATTCTCCAGGCGGGCTCCTGACTTCACAACTTTAATAATTACACCTCTATTCTCCAGGCGGGCTCCTGACTTCACAACTTTAATAATTACACCTCTATTCTCCAGGCGGGCTCCTGACTTCACAACTTTAACAATCATACCTCTGTTCTCCAGGCAGGCTCCTGACTTCACACCTTTAAAAATTACACCTCTGTTCTCCAGGTGGGCTCCTGACTTCACAACTTTAAAAATTACACCTCTGTTCTCCAGGCGGGCTCCTGACTTCAAAACCTGAAAATTACACCTCTATTCTCCAGGCAGGCTCCTGACTTCAAAACTTAAAAACACACAACTATTCTCCAGGCGGGCTCCTGACTTCACGACTTTAATAACTACACCTCTGTTCTCCAGGCAGGCTCTTGACTTCACAACTTTAACAATTACACCTCTGTTCTCCAGGCGGGCTCCGGACTTCACACCTTTAAAAATTACACCTCTGTTCTCCAGGCGGTCTCCTGACTTCATGACTTTAACAATTACACCTCTGTGCTCCAGGTGGGCTCCTGACTTCATAACTTTAACAATTACACCTCTGTTCTCCAGGCGGGCTCCTGACTTCAAAACTTTAACACTAACGCCTTTGTTCTCCAAGCGGGCTCCTGACTTCACACCTTTAAAAGGTACGCCTCTATTCTCCAAGCGGGCTCCTGACTTCAACTAATTTCAACAAAACAAAGAAAATTTTTTGCCCCAGTTTGGTGGTTGTTTGGTACTTGCTCTCTTTTCGTGGAAAAATTTCTCCGCTATCAACAACACTTCCTGTCCCTGTTTCAAACACAAAGAAAAAATTGGTCAGTTTAAGGTGTGGTGATTGGATATGATATTCCTGCTGGGGATGGTTTTTCCCTTCTCTCCTTTCCATACTTGGTTTTGTTCGACTACCTTAAACTCAGTCGAGAATTTTCGACCCTCTAACTAACCCTTATCCACAAACTTCCCCATTGTTGCTTTCCACTTCTAGTCTTTCTTATCTGATCCTATTCTTTTAATGTAATCTTAGACCATTTCATCATTTGGATTTCCAATGACGCCTTTCACGTCTCATCATATCATCGTCGGCCTGTCCTAGCCATATTTCGCTTCGCACCATGTTGGAAACTGGTAGTAAGCTTTGAAATTCCTTCTTATTTCTTAGAATCAATTTATTATTGTAAAAGCCTTAGCCAAAATAAAATAAATGCGATGATTTCAAAAGATAAGAATAAAAGAGAAAATCTTCCTTTAGAAGACCGTTCGAGAAAAGAAAAAGGACTTATCTGAATGGGATAACCGATCTTAATGATCATGTTGTGCATTTCGGATTAATCAACCCTGTCTATTCAATTCAATAAATTTCTAGTTGTCTTGCTCCTGCCTCAAAATTCTGACAATTCAATCTCTACCAAATTCTATCTTTGTTCTGCTTGATACCTCGACGAATTTCTGCTGTCAACCTTAACTTGTTCGTTCCTTTCTCAGTTCCTTGTCACCTTATGGTGCATGTGAAGGTTTTCACCAATAAGACTCTCTCATTTTTTGGACTTCTCTCAGCTTACATCGCCTTACAGTTCCCTTGCGGGTTTTCACTAACAAGACTCTCTCGTTTTTGGACTTCTCTCAGCTTACGTCGCCTTACAGTGCCCTTGCGGGTTTTCACTAAATAAGACTCTCTCATTTTTCATTCTTCTCTCAGCTTATGTCGCCTTACAGTGCCCTTGCGGGTTTTCACTAAATAAGACTCTCTCATTTTTCATTCTTCTTGCTTAAAACCGGAGTATTGCCCCTGATATGCATTATCTATACTTACTTGACTTGGCACCCCTCGAAGACTGATCGGGAGGTCTTTCTTTGGATATTAATATGGGTTCTTAGATAGGTTTGGAAAGAAAAGGGTATCGAAAAGTTCAAACCAAATCCAACGGTTAGAATTACAACTTTTGGAACCAACTTTCTCATTTCAAACATAACTTCTGCCCCAGTTTCTTACTTGGGGACCTTTTGAGTTTTACTTCCCTATGACCGAGCCGTGAAGTTGCCTATGTATCCTTAAGAGGAATCAGGTCAAACGTAGTTCACCCGAATTCCTTATTGTTACAGTTTTCTCTTCACTTATTATTGTATATTTTTCTTTCCTATTTTTCTTTTCTTTGTATATTTTTTTTCTTTTCTTTCTTCTCTTTTCCTTTCTTCTTGGTTATTGATTCCAAAAGAGGGGTATGAAATAAAATAAATAAGGCTCAAAGGGGTGAACAAAGGGTAAAGTATTTAGATAGCAGAACAAATTGCCTTCGTCATTTCAACCTTCGAGATAACGGCAAGTACAAACAATCAGTGATTCTACTAAAGAAATCATACATAATATCACTTCACTGTATCAGAATTGATAGCCATATCTATGCATTTTCCTTCAATATTTGTTAAACATAAAGCGCCATTGGACAATACTCTGGTTATAATGAATGGTCCTTGCCAGTTTGTGGCGAACTTGCCATTTGCTTCAGCCTGATGTGGAAAGATCCGTTTCAACACTTGCTGTCCCGCTTCAAACCTCCTGGGACGCACCTTCTTGTTATACACTCTTGCCATCCTCTTTTGATACAATTGGCCATGACATACTGCTGCCAATCGTTTTTCGTCAATCAAACTCAACTGCACCAAACGGGTTTTGACCCACTCATCATCATCAATCTCAGCCTCGGCGACAATCCGAAGAGATGGGATTTCAACTTCCGCAGGAATCACTGCTTCAGTGCCATATACCAACAGATAAGGAGTTGCACCTACTGACGTATGAACAGTAGTGCGATAACCCAATAACGCAAATGGTAACTTCTCATGCCATTGCCTGGAACTTTCTACCATTTTCCTCAGTATTTTCTTTATGTTCTTGTTGGCTGCCTCAACTGCTCCATTCGCCTTAGGACGATATGGGGTAGAATTGCGATGTGTAATCTTAAACTGCTGACATACCTCTTTCATCAAATTGTTGTTAAGATTAGCACCGTTACCTGTGATGATTACCTTTGGGATTCCAAATCGACAGATGATACTAGAGTGTACAAAATCAACCACTGCCTTCTTGGTTACAGATTTGAAAGTTCTAGCCTCAACCCATTTGGTAAAATAATCAATGGCCACCAGAATGAACCTGTGCCTATTGGATGTTGCTGGATCAATGGGCCCAATGACATCTATGCCCCAAGCAACAAAGGGCCACGGTGCCGACATTGTGTGCAATTTCGATGGCGGAGAGTGAATCAAATCCCCATGTATCTGGCATTGATGACATTTGCGCACAAAGCTGATACAATCTCGATCCATAGTGAGCCAATAATACCCTGCTCGAAGGATCTTTTTTGCCAATATATATTCGCTCATGTGCGGCCCGCAAACTCCAGAATGTACTTCCGTCATGACTGTCTTAGTTTGTTTAGCATATATGCATCTTAACAATCCAAGATCTGGTGTTCTTTTATACAACACTCCTTCACTGAGGAAAAATCCACTTGCCAACCATCGAATTGCTCTCTTTTGATCTCCCGTGGCTTGAACCGGGTATATCCCCATTCTGAGGTACTCCTTGACATCATGGAACCATGGTTCGCCATCAAGTTCCTCTTCCACCATATTACAATAAGCATGCTAATCACAAACTTGGATATGCAATGGATCGACATGAACTTTGTTTAGATAATGCAACATTGATGCTAATGTAGCCAAAGCATCGGCAACTTCGTTATGGACTCCTGGGATGTGCCTAAACTCCATTGATCGAAATCGCTGACATAGATCATGCAAACAATGTCGATACAGTATGAGTTTCAAATCTCGTATTTCCCATTCTCCTTGAATTTGATATACCAGGAGGTCTGAGTCTCCTAAGACCAAAACGTCGTGGACATCCATGTCCGCAGCTGACCGTAAACCCAAAATGCATGCCTCATATTCAGCCATGTTGTTGGTACAATAAAATCGAAGTTGAGCCGTAACAGGATAGTGATATCCTGTTTCGAAAATAAGCACAACCCCTATTCTAACTCCTTTCATGTTTGCAGTCCCATCAAATTACAATTTCTAACCTGGTTTTTCAGTTAGTTCTAGCTCATCAATATGCATCGTCTCTTGATCAGGAAAATAAGTCTTCACCGGTTCATATTCTTCATCAACCGGGTTCTCGGCCAAGTGATCAGCCGATGCTTGGGCTTTCATTGCAGTCCTTGTCACATAGACAATGTCAAACTCCGTGAGTAAAATCTGCCACTTTGCAAGTCTCTCTGTGGGCATAGGCTTTTGAAAGATATACTTCAACGGATCCAAGTAGGAAATGAGGTAAGTAGTGTAAGACGATAAATAATGTTCCAATTTTTGAGCTACCCAAGTTAGGGCACAACATGTCTTCTCAAGGTGAGTGTACTTAACCTCATAAGCTGTGAACTTGTTACTAAGATAGTAGATGGCTTGCTCCTTCCTGCCGGTGACGTCATGCTGCCCCAGTACACAGCCAAATGAATTTTCCAAGACCGTCAAATAAAGAATCAAAGGTCTTCCTGGTTTAGGTGGGACCAACATAGGTGGATTTGACAAATACCCCTTTATCTTATCAAACGCCTCTTGAAATTCTTCAGTCCATTTGACCGCAGCATCCTTCTTCAATAACCTAAAAATAGGTTCACAAGTTGATGTGAGCTGAGCAATAAACCTGCTGATGTAGTTCAACCTTCCTAACAGACTCATCACTTCAGTCTTGTTCTTCGGAGGTGGCAATTCCTGGATAGCTTTGATCTTTGACGGATCCAACTCAATGCCTCACCGACTGACTATAAATCCTAACAGCTTTCCAGACGGAACACCAAATGCACACTTGGAAGGGTTAAGTTTAATGTCGTACCTGCGAAGCCTCTGAAAGAACTTCCTCAAATCTCCAACGTGGTTGGCCTGCTGCTTTGACTTGATGATTACATCATCCACGTACACCTCAATCTCTTTGTGAATCATATCATGGAATACAGTGGTCATTGCTCACATGTATGTTGCCCCAGCATTCTTCAGGCCAAATGGCATTACTTTGTAGCAATAAGTTCCCCACGGCGTGATGAATACCGCCTTCTCTGCATCTTCTTCATCCATCAGAATCTGATGATACCCAGCATAGCAATCCACAAAAGATCCAATCTCACGCCTTGCACAATTGTCAATCAGGATGTGGATATTGGGTAATGGGAAGTTATCCTTTGGGCTTGCTTTCTTAAGATTGCGGTAATCAATGCATACTCTGATCTTGCTATCCTTCTTCGGTACTGGCACTACATTGGCCAACCATTCAAGATACCAAGTGACTCGAATAACCTTCGCATCCAGCTGCTTGGTTATTTCTTCCTTAATCTTCACACTCATGTCAATTTTGAATTTTCTCAATTTTTGTTTGACAGGAGGGAATGTCGGATCAGTGGGCAATTTTTGAACCACTAGATCAGTGCTTAAACCGGGCATGTCATTATACGACCATGCAAACACATCTTTGTATTCCATGAGCGTTTCGATTGATTCTTTTCGAGTTTTGGGTTCGATATGGATGATTATTTTAGTCTCTCTGATGTTACCCACGTCCCCTAAATTGATAGCTTCGGTATCATTCAAATTGGGCTTAGGTTCTTCCAAAAATGACTTAATTCTTTACTAATCTCCTCAAAAGCATCATATTCGTCAAATTCTGACTCGTAATCACACTCAACCTCTTGAACTATTATCTCAGATTGATTTCTTAGACTGGGTGAGGATCCCTTATGCACGTCATATCATTAGAACCGGCGTAAAAGGAACTGTACAGAAAAGAAAAGAAGAAAACAAAATATAAAATTTATCAGGAATGAAAAATAGGAAGAAATTTTATTAAAAATGGAAGATAACAAGGTTTGCACACTTAAAAACAAACTGAAATTCGGATTACAACCCTGAAATAATCTATACAAACTTAAAGAAAAATCAAAGCAGGCTACCAAGGCTCCCTCCGGGTAGGGAGAGGAGTAGCCTTCCAATTATTAATCTTCACTTTTGGCCCAACAAACTATATTTTTGCATGGCTAGGACCCTTACCAAGTTCTAACATGTTCACCTTGCTGAACAACTGCTCAAATCTTTCTATCAATTCCTTATTAGGGATAACCTTATCATTGGGAATCATCGTCGTCAGTCATTTTCTGGTACCTGCCTTGACAAATGACCTGGAGAGACGTGGGACCGGCTTTGGAAGGACCCATGCCCTCTGTTTCAGCTTCTTGGCTCTTTTTATGTCTGAAGCCGTGGGTTGGAATCCTAGACCAAACGTTCACGCATTTTTAGAGAGGGACACTGGTTGTATGATGCCTTGCAAAGCAGATCCTAGACCCTTCCCTGGTACGAACCCATTCTTCAGCATTTCATATGCTACCATGACCGATGCAGCTGTTACCTTTGGGTTAGGGATACACTTCCTCTCTTGCACTTTCTCAACTATCATCATTTCTGAAACTTGATAGACCCATGGCCCCTTGTCATCTTCCATTTCTATGAATAGCACAATGGTGTCGCTGTGTGCGCACAAATTGTCTTCCCCATGCACCACTATCTCCTGCTTGTCCCATTCGAACTTGATCATCTGGTGAAGAGTTGACGGTACTGCTTTAGCGGCGTAGATCCACGGTCGACCCAATAGCAGATTGTATGAGACAGCTATATCCAGTACTTGAAATTCTATTGTGAACTCCACTGGTCCTATCATCAATTCCAACACTATGTCCCCGACTGAGTCTTTGTCCCCGCCATCGAATCCTCGCATACAGATACTGTTCTTGTGGATCCTCCCATTCTCTACTTTCAGTTTGGTCAGAGTGGAGAGAGGAAAAATGTTTGCACTCGAACCATTGTCAACCAATACCCGTGTGACCATAGAGCTCTCACATTTTATTGCCAGATAAAGGGCCATGTTGTGTTCTATGCCCTCTACGGGTAATTCATCATCAGAAAAAGTGACCCTGTTCACTATGAAGATTTTGTTGGCTATTTTCTCCAAGTGATTCATAGTGATTTTGTCAGGTACATGTGCCTCGTTCAATATTTTCATTAATGCTCGTCAATGTTCGTCCGAGTGGATCAATAATGAAAGTAAAGAAATCTGTGCCAGTGTCTTCTTTAACTGTTATACAATGGAATAGTCCTGTATCTTCATCTTTTTTAGAAACTCTTCTGCCTCCTCTTCGGTCACGAGTTTTTTTGCCGAAGCTGAATTATCCTTGGCTTTCCTTAAATCTGCGGGAGCAAAATATCTTCCCGACCGAGTTAACCCTTGGGCCTCACAGACCTCCTCCTTGACCTCCTTTCCTTTATACATTACTGCCACCCGTCAGTAGTTCCACGGAACAACCTGGCTGCTGATTATCGGTAATTGGGTTACCAGCTTGATGATGTCTTGATCGACACGGGCCCCTTCCATAGTTATGACGGGTCTGCTGACTGCTCCCGGTAGAATCACCTTTACTCTCTCCTATCTCATTGTGATCTGGTTGGAGACCCCTTGTTCACTACCACAGATGGCCCAACACTCTTTTAATTCAACTCG
This sequence comes from Nicotiana glauca, assembly GCA_026770625.1. Lineage (NCBI taxonomy): Eukaryota > Viridiplantae > Streptophyta > Magnoliopsida > Solanales > Solanaceae > Nicotiana > Nicotiana glauca. Next base: position 17,318 of record MU781967.1, read on the forward strand.
ATTGCTGACCCTTTCCTTGTTGGTTGTTCAATTGTTTTTGTCTCACTGGACCGAATTGTCATTATGGTCTGTGATGGCTTCTTCGGCTCTCCCTCTTTATGCACAATTTCAATCACGTTCGCCTCTGGGTGGGCTGGCATTGGATTCCTATTGATGTTAGGTACCTCAGGAGCTTTCACTTCAATTATGTTAGTGTCAATGAGCTCTTGTATTGTACTCTTTAAGTGCCAACACTTCTCGGTATCATGCCCCGGGGTACCTGAACAATACTTGCAACTGACCGAGTAATCAAGGTTTTTTGGAAGGGGATTTGGCAATTTAGATGGTATTGGCCTTAGCATATTTAGTTGTTTGAGCCTGTGGAATAGACTGGCATATGATTCCCCCAATGGAGTGAATGTTTTTTTCTTTTATGCCCTGTCACCCCTGAATGCCAGATTAGGTTGGAAATTTTGGCCGGAGGGTTTCTATTCTGTGGAGCGGGAGCACGCCATTGGTTGTTAGCTGGAGGTTGGTCGTATGCTTGAGCGTGGTGAACAGAAAAAGGAGCTTCGGGATGTAGGTAGTAGTGTTGGGGTGGTCTATATGGAGTGTAGGGGTAAGCTTGAGGGCGGGGTGGAGGATGGTTATAGTAAGATGACGGGCTTCGGGCCAAGCTCTCGACTCGATCGTCGTAACGTCTACTTTATTCTTCTTCCCGAACACACCCCCGGTGCTGCTCTGGATAGCTTGAATGGTTGCTTTGATCGCTGAGTAACTCAGGATCTTATTGGACTTAAGTCCTTCCTCGATCATGCTGCCCATTTTCACAACCTCATTGAAAGACTTGCCAATCGTCGTTACCAATTGACCAAATTAAGTTGGCTCCAATGCTTGCAAAAAGTAATCAACCATCTCTCCCTGTTTCATCGGAGGGTTGACCCTCGCAGCTTGTTCCCTCCAACAGAAATCGTATTCCCTGAAACTCTCTCCGAGTTTTTTCTCTAGTTTTATCAATGACAGATGATCTGGAATGATTTGTAGATTGTACTGGAAGTGGCCGGTGAATGCTTGTGCCAAATCATCCCAGGTGTACCACCTACCCTGGTCCTATCGCATATACCATTCTAATGCAGACCCTCTCAAACTCTGGCTGAAGTATGCCATCAGTAACTCATCCTTTCCACCCGCCCCTCTCATTTTACTGCAAAATCCTCTCAAATGTGCCACTGGATCACCATGCCCGTCATACAAATCGAACTTAGGCATCTTGAATCCTGCTGGTAGCTGAACATCTGGGAACAAACATAAATCCTTATATGCCACACTGACTTGGCTGCCCAAACCTTGCATATTCCTAAAAGATTGCTCCAGGCTTTTTACTTTTCGAAACATTTCTTCCTGCTCGGGGGTTCTTGGTTTGTTTTTCAAGTTCTGTGGAGATACCAGGTTGAGGATGGTAAAGGTACGGTTCATGTGCTTTGAAGGTGGGCTCGGGAGGGTAGTATTGATTATCCTGCATTTGGAACATATGCTCACTGGAAGACCTGTGGAGTGGGGCTGGTGCAGGTGCCACAAAGACAGGGGTAATTGGTGGAGGGTATGGAACTGTTTTTGGGATTTGTGGTATTTGGGAGGTGGTTCCCTGATGATGTTGAAAATTTGGTGATAAATCCAAAACAAGCTGTTCCAGAGACTGGGTGGGTATTGGGAGGAAAGTAGGGTTAGCATGATAGGCTGGTGGTGGCTGACCCTTCATTCAGGCCTGGTACATCTCAGCCATTTGTTGTTTCAACTTATACATCTTATCTTTCATCTCTTGTACGTCTACCTCTTCTAGCTCAGCGCTTCCTTCTCTGTCGGGGCTAGACATGATCACCGGTATTGGTCTCTTTGATCTAGTTTGATAATGGTAACGTGCCAGTACGCTTTAGGTAAACTAACTGCTTGGGTTCTCTGGACAGCAACAAACTTGTTAGTTTTTTAGAGTTTGACATATATGCAATCGCACGTTGGGATGCAATGCACCTAGGCAGTTAACCATTTCTATCATGTGTTTGCTTCAGTTGCGTGCGTCATTCGGCTTTTCACAATTGTGCCCCTTTTTTAACATCCCTTATTTTGGTTATTTTCATTTTCCCTCTCTTTTCTTTTTCTTCTTTTTAGTGGTGGTCGAATCTTAAATGGATTTCCTACGTATCATGTCCCCGCATGAATCAGACCATGCGTAGTTCTGCTTGATGTAAAAAATACGTAACAAAAAATATTTTCCATAAAACAACTGCTTTTACTATGACACATGGAAAAAGTGTACAAACTTCAGAAAGATAACAAAACAAACTTGAAAAGGACTGACTTACAGACAAAAACAGTATAGACTCAACACAAAAATCAAGAATACATCGATGACTTGAAATTCCCTGGGGGCCGCGAGGCATCATTCAGCCTTGCTGTGGGCCTTGGTGCAAGATCCCTTTGGAGACTCTCCAGATCATTCATTATTTGTTTGACAAATGTCATTACTGTCACAAAAAAGGTGGTACTGGCCATGTTTTCGCACACTCGACATTTTGCTGTAATGTAATATGTGATGTTTCTGACCCCTTCTGTAATCCTGTTCTTTTTCTGCAGCAGCCGTCCTATCTATTGATCTCGCGTTTCCAGCACTCGAGTGTTGTGAAAGAGTTGATCTTGAAACTTATGCATTTGTTCCTCCATTCGTGCCATCAGGTCATAGCAGTGTTTCCTATCTGCTCTGAAATCTCTAGCTTGCCTGACTACCTTATATTCGAGAGTGATTATTCTTTCTCTCAGGATGGTGATGGTTCCCTCGTAATCTCTCTTTATCTGCTACATATGAAGTGCCCGCTGCTTTGCCCCCCTTGTCCATCTGGCCCGAATCCTTGTCAGAGTAGCTTCCGATTTTTCCAAGTCCTCTTGACATTCGAGGGCTTTCTTTTCCAGACTGTCTAAGAGTTTTTCATCAGCCTGACTCCTTTCTGACTTTTTTGCAGTTGTCTTCATCTTTTGAATCTGGGCTTGGAGTGCTTGATTCTCTTGTGCCCATTTAACCCTTTCCTACTCAAAATCAACCTGTTGTATGTCCATGGCAGCTTCCAGTATTCCCTTATCTTCCTATAAAGTGTCAATACGAGATCGGAACTCTCGTGCCACTTCCCTTTTAGCATTTCTAACTCTGGACTCTATCTCCTTTTCCCAATCAACCACATGCCTTACGGACCTTTCGGGTCTTTGCTCGGGTATAGCGTGGTTGTGAAACCACTCAAGGTATGCAAGGCTTACTTCCCCTCATTCACGGTCCACTACCATTTCGTCTATATTAGAAAATCGACCACCAAACCAAACATTTTGTGTATAAGACTCCTTTGGGGGTTCCTCTCCTGTGAATTCCCATACGAATGGACGCATGTCCTCGGTCGGGGGCCTCTTTTGTTCTCTCCCTAGCTGACGCATGATGCGTAAGGGTGCGTACGGTTGGAAACCCCTGAAACCCATGAGTATGTAGAATGGGTGATATGTCAACATGTGCATGACCTTAGCGGAAGGGAACCAATAATAGTTCCAAGTGAGTTTATCCGCATCCAGCGAACCAAGTAATTCCCGCCAGGCCCTCACCCCATTTGGAAGATTACAACTTGCGACCCTGCTTGGATGACAACGAATGTAATTCAGTCAGTTTTTATTGAAATTTATCACTATTGGGTGGTGATAAAGATGCTCTATGAACCACATCTGCAGCAAAATATTGCATCCTTCGAAGTAATCTCCACCTTCTTGGCATTGGGTCAAAGATCAAAAAATGTCTCCCAAAATAATAGGAAGAATGGTATGTTCCTCGCTACTTTGTAAATACGAGACTACCGCCGATAATTTAATTCTGATGCACCCATCACGCGCTGGAAAGACCATGGTCCCTAGAAATGAAATCATGAATGCAAAGATTCTCAACTCCCTCCAAGCGTCGTAACTTAGCTGGTTGACGAATTTTGTGGTTGAAAATTTCTCAAATCCTTTCTCGTCCCCAAACCTATCATAAAGGTATTCTAATGAAACCCAGCCTTCGTTTAAGCAACCCATTGGGATTTGACGAAGCAATAATTTCTTCAAAAAGTTGTTCACACCCACTTTCCTTGGAGCGGCAGGCTTTTTCCTATGAAGGTCTCTCCCCAATCCCGTGAACCCACCTAATTCTTCCAGTTTGGGCATCATTTCACAATTTTTGAACCTGAAGACATTGTTTGTCGGGTCCCAAAAACCCACCAAAGCCTCAATCAAATCCTTGTTAGGCTCAATTCTCATGATGTTTGTGAGGAACTTGAGGTGTTTAAAAACTTGATTTCGTTCCCAGGTAGCAAAACTAGCCCACCAATTACAGAGACTACTCGGGGTCTTATCTCAGATCATGAACGTAGGAGGTGTTTCGTCCCTTGCCCTTTTATGGCCACTTCTTTGTGGAGAACTCATGGTGATCCTAGATAAAATAAAATAAAATAAAAAGTTTAAGACTCTCCTAAACCATATACAGACTATGACCATTTTTTCTTTCTTTTTATATGAAGAGAAAATCATCATTGTTTCTCGCCATTTCATAAAAATATCCGGTTTTGTCAACACGGCCTTTCAGCACTTGAAGAAGATTTAAAGGCTGTATTTTGCTAACCGGAAAAAGTTTTAAGAAATGACTACAGGTAGCTGTTCTTGCAAAACAGCCCTCCGGCGCCCTTTTGTAGGCGTTTGCTATTTTACCCAAGAATGGCATTACCTTCACTCATGACAAAAACAATGACATTTATTTACCCCTAAATTTATTATTTTCAAAATAGTTGAACCCGATATGGGTTGCCTACATATCCGACATCCGGTGAGAATCAAACTTACGTAGTTCAGCCAAATAAACCAGCTATTTTTGAAAACAAAACCCTTTATTTTTCATTTTCCATTTTTCTCAAAAATTCGGCAGAGTTTCGGTACTATTTGGACATTGGTTTTTCTTTTTAAAAAATTTTCCAATATTCAAAAGCCGGTCAGCATGCAAGTCTAAAGACAATAAATGCACAAATAGCAAGTAAGATGCATCGGGATGGTCCTTTTCATTTCAGGTACACCTGTCTTAGCTAGATCCAACCCTGTGTTGAATCTCCAAGGTCAATATACACGTGATGCAAACAAAACGTTCCTACTAGGGATATCCATCATGAGGTTTTTTCTTCTAGGTTCAAATTTGATTGGAGAAAGCATCTAGACTGGCTTACTCGAGCGGACAACTCGAGCCGAGGAGGGTCAGTGTACCGGTAGCATTGCTTTCCGGCTTAACTTGTGGTGCTCCCCGCCTAAAACATGTGTGACTAAATCCTTCACCGGGTTCCAAGCACCTTGGCTATCTCAAAGAAAGTGGGCTATGTCAAGCAAATGCCCAATTTTAATTTCAAGAAGACTCAGAGAGGGCGCGTGAGAAAATAGTTTATATACATAGTTCAAAAATTATCAAAGCGGTAAAAAGCAAAATTTAGCACATTTAAGCCAACACATCAAATAAAAATCAGATAGTAAATAAGCCAAATACAACAATTATTCCAAGCTCGAATTTCTAACCGTGAACTAGTGGTTCTGGGTTATGAGTCCCCAGCAGAGTCACCAAAGTTGTCACACCTCCTTTTTCACTACTACACCCCCGAAAGGGTATAATAAAGGGAGTTTTTCCAATTAAAGGACAATCGAAAATGGTATTCGTTCATTGAGATTTAGAGTCGTCACTTAAGAGATTTATGGTGTCCCAAGTCACCGGTTCAAATCCCGAATCGAGAAAAATGATTGACTCTATATTACAGTCCGCGAACCAGAAATTGGGGTAAGGAATTCTGTTAACTCGGGAGAAGGTGTTAGGCATTCCTGAGTTCCGTGGTTCTAGCACGGTCGCTCAACTGCTACATTCGGCTTAAATTATCTGATTTTAAATAATTATGAACCTATTTGCAAATTTCAACTTTTAACTACTTTTATTTACTTATTTTTTATTGAGAGAACTGCAATACTATTAAAACATGTCTCGAATCCTATGGCTCGAGCTGGGGTTAAATAAATCTATGGTCACGCCCTTAGCACTTTGCTTGGCACGGCTCTCCTCGAGTTATCCTATTTAAAGGTTTCCATATTAATTTGCGATAGCCCTAAGATTAGTTATGAACTAAACGATATACATCGCCTCAACTATTTACAATTCTTAACTACTTAGATGCGAGGAGGCTAGGATTCTTATTATCTTACCAAATTAAGAACTCAATTATGTTTATCAACGTTAGCAAAGAATGGCCTATATTTTAATTGTCACAAAGATATCCGTCAGGCCTACGTATGGACGCCTCTGTCCACAAACTCAGCAAACTGAGCAAATGGGTTCCCAGCGAGGCCCAATTCGGCCCACTAGACAGGAAAAGGAATGCGGGGATATTTGGGCCAAAATGATAGCCCAATGCTTACGAAGCCTACGCCAAATAGCCTTCATGAGGAGTTTCATTTCGAACCCCCACGATGATAGTCGACATTACATCATGATTCAATGCGCTCAAATATTCACGGAATATAATACTGGTGAAGAAGAACACATTTATGTGAGCCAACTAAAACATCAAATATGGCACCAAAACAGTTAATAAGCTATAAAATTTAAACTAAAACTATTGAAATTGGATACCAAACAACTCAAAAGGAATACTTAGGACTGAATGACCATTGCAAAGCTACAATCCCAAAATATCTTTCTACGAGCAAGAAACTTATCTCATGAAGTGAACAATAAAATAGTTTTTATTGAATTTCAACAACTACAGTTACTTTCTAACAAATAACCTACATACTTAAAATAGCACAAAACTGATTTGAAATCGGCACTTAATGAATTGGAGATCCAATGCAATGAACTCTATGTGTAAAGTATAGGATTGTAAACTAACACCACTCACATGAGAGTCTTTACCAATACATACTGGAATCATAAATCAGGACTTTAAACCTTACAACTGATCAGGTAGGACTTATCACATTCAATTTCATGTCTGAATCCTATTGAGTACAGTCAGCCTAGTAAACATGCATTATACTAAAACCAAAAATGTGATACAAGAACAAAGGACGAAGTTAAATATAAAACGTATTGAATCCTCTTTCATTTCATTCAGCAAACCAACAATTCATACATGATCTCAGATTCAAATGTGTACCTGGAAATGAAGGAAAGGTGAAGTGAGGAAACAGTGTCTAGCAGCAGCAACAACAAAAAAAGACTTTGAACTCAGAAAGTGATAGAAAGTAGTTTCAATAGCACAAAGACCACAACAGCTTCAAATCCAATTTTAAGAAAACTGAATTCAGTTTACACTCAATTTCACCAGGAACCTCTTTTTTTTAGAGATTATGTGTTCAGTTCTCTTATGTGTGTTCTCTCTCTACTCTGTGTGTTAATCAGTATATATTCTCTCACTCAATGCCCTCTTTTTTCTCTCAATTTTCAGACTCACTCTGTATTTTCTATATTTCTGTGTGTATGAGTGTATATCAGGACACTCAATGCTCTCAAGGTTCTCTCTTTTTTTTTCTCTATTTCTCTGAATCTATGAATGTCACCTTCTCCAAAAATGTTCTGCATGTTTTTATACCTAAAAATCTTAACCCTTTCCAACCCCTTTTTCTTTCTTTACAGGTATTTTTTAACTTTTATCCCATGCCATGTCCCTTTCCAGGTTGTGCAAACCTTTGCAAATGCCTTCCCTTAACCCCTTTGATATGATCCCTATGTTACTTCTGCCCAACTCTTCAAGGCACTCAAATAACCATACCAATCCCATTTTCATTAATTTAATTTGTTAGTTTAACAGTGGTATTTGCAGGCCACTCAGTTTCAAAATTCTTAATTGTTTCCCCCATGTTTCCTGACTTCCCACCTCTAAAAGTACTTAACAGCCTGTCATTTCTACTACGGATCTTTTTATTTATGAATTCATTAGTTTAGTAGTGCATTATCTAGGGCTATTCAACAAACACACATAAATTAAACATTTAAAATTGAACCATCTCAGTGTTCTTCTACCAAAACAATATTTAAATGGTTTGAGAATCCAAATTGTCTGCAAGACTGATTAACAATACATTCAAACATAGAACCAAGAACTAATTCAACTGACTAAACTATCAAACGATAATATGATTTTAAACAAGCCAACTACACAAACTTAATAAAACCAAGAAAAATTCACTGAACATTTTGAACAACAAAACAACTAACAAAAATGGATTTATACCAGAGGATTGGTCAAGTTTCAACTGAAATTGACCAAGAGAAGAAAAGAAATGAGGAACGATCAAATATAGAATAAGCTGATTAGGAGATAACTCACCAGCTAGGCTCAAATTTTGAATTGACATTCTAAGTCAACACAAAATAACGACAAACATTTGCTCTTATTGGAGAACAATTGGGTTCCATTATTTTGTGCTGAAACATGCTTGAATAAGCCAAGAAAATCAACAAATGACCTTTGTGTATGGGTCAAAAATTTGGGGTTCTAGGGCTTGGCCTCAGATTTGATATTGGAAGGTTTCAAGCCCTATTGGAAGGAAATTGGTATGGGATTTGGGGTGAGGGTAGTCTGGTGGTTGCATGGTATCAATTTGGGGTTAATCAGGAAAACTAGGGCTCCGAGTCTATTTTCGATCCAACATTCGAGGAGTTTGGCTAGGATTTGAAGGAAGTGGTTTTGGGGTTTGGAACGGGGAGGTGAGGGGAATCCATGGTGTTAATGTGGTGGGGTTTGGCCACCGTCCGCCGCAGTGAGGCGATTTCCGGCGGCGGAGCATGGTGGCGTTACGTGAGTCTCTAAAGAGACGAAAGAGACGAGTAATAGACGGGGGTGGGGGGTTAATGGTTTGGGTATATCAAAATGGATGAATTGATTAGAGCCGTTGGATGAAAGATATTCAACGGCTGTGATCAATTCACTTGATGAAACGGGATCGTTTGGTTATAGTAGATGCTGGATCGGTTCGGGGTGCTGGGTGGATGGGTCGGGTTGGGTATTCGGTAAGGTATTTGTGACCGTTTGATGAAAATGATTCGACGGTTGAGATTCATTGAGACCAAACGATGTCGTTCGGGGTGAGGGCAAAGCTGGACCGGGTATGGGGCTAGGTTTGGGCTGGTTTGGTTTGGGTTTTAGGTGTATTTGGTTTGGGCTGGGATTAGTGGCCCAAATCCGATTTTCCTCAATTCTTTTCCTTTCCCTTTTTATTTTTAAAATTCTAATAAAATAAAACACAAACCTAGATTAATTATAAAACCAAATTAACTTAAAATACTAATTATCTCTAAACAATAATCATCACAAACACTTAAATACCAAATCACATAATTGAACAACAAAATGCGGAAAGAATGTATTATCTTTTATGGTTTTTCCTTCATTTTATTTTTTAACTAAAATTATTAAATTAAATCCTAAATATAAATGCTATATATTTTTGTATTTTTTTATTAATTGATCAAATAAACATGCACACACACAAACACAAATAATAACTGAAAACGACGAAAATTCACAAAATTGCACACAAAGGAAAATTATTTTTTTTATTTTAAATTTTATGGGAATAATTCATATGGGCAAAAATCACATGCTCACACCATGTATGCAAAAAGGGCTAGATAACTCGCCTATAGGACTTTTAATTTCAGTATGTTCTCATATAGATAACCTACCTATAGGATTTTCTAGTTTCAGCATTCTCATATAGATACCATGTCTGCAGGACTTTTAATTTCAGCATGTTCTCATAGAGATAACATGCATATAGGATTCTCTAATTTCAGTATTTTCTTATGTAGTTACCATGCCTATAAGATTTCTGCATTTTTCATGCACTTACCATGCCTATAAGATTTATGCATTTTTCATGTAGCTACCATGTCTATAAGAACTTCAGCAATCTCATTTAGATGCCATATCTATAAGAACTTCAGCATTCTCATTTAGATGTCATGGCAATAGGGATCTTGCACTTTCATGTAGATATTATGTTTATAGCTTCTGCACATGCACGTAGAAAATATGCCTATAGGTCCTTTCTGATTCTTGCATACTCGTTTTTCATTAGGCAAACTTATCTATAGGTCCTAATAACCAAAAAAATGTAATTAGATATCACACAACGCTTAGATATCATGTTGTAGAATTTCTACACTCTTTTATGTCTATAACAATTTTTTAAGTTGGCAAACACATAGAAAGCATGCCTATAGGGGTTCTAATCAAATCGGAATCACCTCACTCGTGGGTAGTTTTAAAATTATCAGTAGTAATGTATTCCAATTGCAGAACTTATGCTCTTCTTCTAAAAACTCGCTTTTAATTGGCAACTTTCTTTTCCTAAGTCAATCTGAAATTAGTTTCTTCTTTGTTTATGAAATTAGTAGATATCATGCCTATAGGTTCCGTCTAACACTTAGGCAAACCATAAGATAAGTTTATAAACCAAATCAGATTTTATTAACTACAACCAGCAGGCAGGCCTGAGTTGGGCTTCCTATCTGAACTATGTAATAAATTAGTCTGCCTCAAATCTTTAAGTTTTAATTAGACCTTAAACAATACATGCAAGTCATGCTAACTACTTGCTTTTCTTTGCCTAAAGGAGGTCTGTTTGAGCCTTTCGTTTGTTTACATGTTTTCCCATACTTGTTATATGTGTTTTTGCTTGTCGCCTTAGTATTTTTACCTTTGAAACCACAAATAAGCCCAACCTCCCCTCCCTCTTTTAGGATTAGTAGTCCCAAGCACCTCTGGGGCTGATAGGATCGGGGCGGGTAATAGCATGCGATAAAAAAATGAGATTATTCCACTCTTTAATACCTTAATGGGGTGGGAAAGGGTAGATATGGATATGATGACCACGTGATAATACCACGTGTATAAGTGATTACCGGGTGTTGTGTGGGGTATACCATATTATTAATAAACCTAGGACCCCCTTTCCTTGTTCTTTGTTTCTTTTTAATTTTTTAAACGTTTCTTCTAAATCAACTCTCTTTAATGCTTTCCGACTTTGTTTATTTCTAGTCTTTATGTTATAAAATCCCTTTTATTTGAAATCTTACTTGCCTATGTGTTATTTGTACTTTAAGTCACAACAATAGCTTGGCCGGGAGCCACACTAGTGGATTCTGAGGGGTGCCTAACACCTTCCCCTGAGAATAATTTCAAGCCCTTACCAAATCTCTGGTTACTCAAACAAAACCCTTCTTATTGTCCTAATGCATTTAAATCATTAGGTGGTGACTCTTCAATTCTCTTAAACCCAATTCCCAAAAGGGAACGAGCTATCCTTCCAAATGTCATAAACCCAGATTTCGCGAAGAAAAAGGGGGCGCGACAGATATGGACTTAGGAATAGTTTTACTTTTATTCTTATCTGTCATGCAATTTTATTATATCATTAATGATTGAACTCTTCTATTTTATTCTCTCGTAGATGGCGAGAACGCGTACCACATCTTTAGTTGAGCAGCAGCAAGGGCGAGGTCGTGCCAGAGGCCGAGAAAGGGCCAGAGCTTAGCCCCAAGCTCGATTAGTAGCACCAACGGTGGAGCCTCAAGTTGAGTTTGATGAGGAGGTTCCATCTCAGACTGTGCCTCTCAGACCATCTCAGGTCCCAGGGGGGTTCATTGCCACCCCACTGCTTCAGGATGCTTTGGTCCGTCTAGTGGGCCTTATGGAGAGTGTTGCTCAGACCGGCACATTTCCTGTGGCACGAGCCATCTATCAAGATAGGGAAGAAGTCCAAAATCCCGCTACTCACACTCCGGAGTAGATAGCTCCCTAGTTTTAGACTCTAGCAGCCCAGGTAGTGGGAGCAGTTCCGCCGGGTGTTGCAGCACAGAGCGATGATGGATCAGCTATGTCTTCTGAGGCTTTGTGGAGGTTGGATAGGTTTACCAAGCTTTTCCCAGTTCACTTTAGCGGTGCATCTTAAGAGGATCCATAGGATTATTTGGACACCTATCATGAGGTGTTATGGAACATGGGGATAGTAGAGACCAATGAGGTTAACCTTGTTTGCATTCCATTTGTCGGTTTCCACCAAGAAATGGTGGAGGAATTATATGTTTACCAAAATAACTAGGTCGCCTGCTCTAACCAGACCAGTTCTCTCAGTTATTTCTTGAGAAGTTCCTTCTTATCACTCATAGAGAGGACTATCGAAGGCAGTTTGAGTGTCTTTAGTAGGGTTCTATAATTGTCACCCAGTACGAGACTCGATTTCTAGATCTGGCCCATCATGCTATTCTTCTGCTTCCTACCGAGAGAGAAAGAGAAAACTGGGGGGGG
>MU781967.1:37922-58920 GCA_026770625.1 Nicotiana glauca
ATACATACATATATATATATATATATATATATATATATATATATATATATATATATATATATATATATATATACACATATATTATTTACTATTGTTGATGTTGTGTTGGTGGTATAAGGGAGGATTATGTTATGTCTGGTGGGATCGGGTTACACGCCGCAACTACCTATATGTTTCATTTTCTTGAGCTGCGTTGTTTTTCGGTACTTTTATTTGGAGCTGGTAGAGATTGGTAATTTTGGAAGACATTGATTTATTTTTGAGGTTGTGGTTATCATTTCTTGTTGGTTGTTTCATTCTGTATTGTATTTCAATTATCTTGTCAATATTATAGACTGCTTACAGGTTTCAGCGTAGGTGATCCGACTTAGCCTCGTCACTACGGCGTTGAGGTTAGGCTCGTTACTTACCAGTACATGGGGTCAGTTCGTACTATGAAAGCTAGGCAAGCCAACCGTCAAACAATTTACCTTTTTCCCATTCTTATCCTTAAACAATTATGAACCAACGGTTTATAAAACAGCAAAATTTAAACAAGTTGAAGAAACAAATAAAACCATTTGAATATTTCCAATGCAATTTCTTAAACAAAAACTACCAGAACTGGTGTCACAACTTCACAAACGGTCTAGGATTACTACAAATAAGGTCCGAAAAATAAATGCAACATTCTTTCTGAAATACGTAAATGAACATGATGAAAGAATAGAGGGAGATGCCAGGGCCTGTGGACATCTGCAAGACTACCTTGGATCTCCGAATGGACTGAAGGCAGCTACCCAAAGCTACGGTCCGTATATTCCAGTACTGGGATCTGCACACAGTGCAGAATGTAGTATCAGCACAATCGACCCTGTGTGCTGGTAAGTGCCTAGCCTAACTTCGGCAAAGTAATGACGAGACTAGGACCAGACTACCAAATAAACTTGTACAGTTAAATCATATACAACGGAAAAATAAAAGCAGGAATGTATAGTTAAGGATGGAGGGGGGGACATGCTGTGGGGAAACATCAAATGATAACTGAAGGACAGCAGGTAAATATAAGGAACATCATAGCTCAATTATCAGCAGGAATCAGAAATCAAACAGGTCACGGCATCACCCTTCGTGCTTTTACTCGCGTCCTCACCATAAGAATCAATATAATCTGCACGGTCTCACCCTTCGTGCTTTTACTCTCATCCTCATCATGAAAATCAATATAATCGGTACGGAATTGTACATCGTGTGGCACGGCATCACCCTTCGTGCTTTACACTCTTCCTGACAAAATCATTTACTGCATCACCCTTCGTGCTTTAACATTCTCTCACCAAAACAATACACGGCATCACCCTTCATGCTTTAATACTCTTTCTCGTCCAAACAACAATCACAAGCAATAAGGGCAAGGAAATAAATGAAATCATAATAAAATTCAGTCAAAGGAACAATAGTTCAACAATCAAATCTCGGCAAAGGAACAATAGCTTAACAATCGAATCCCGGCAAGGGAACTATATCAAATCATCAGCATCCCGGCAAGGGAGATAGTATTAAAAGCAACAACATCCCGACAAGGGAGACAATATAATAATTCTCTTCTCTTTTTACTTTTATTTCACAACTCACTTCACAACTTGAGCCAATGCTCTGTAAGATTTAATTACCAATTATACTTTCACAATTTGTTATACAACTTAAGCCAACACTCTTCAATATTCAAATACCACTATTACTTCCACAAACTTTGCTCAACAATAGAAATCATCACATAAGGCATGAACAATACAAACAGTGTCACATTAATCATAGTATAAGATTTACGGACATGCTTAACACCAACGTATAGATAATCGTCATCATGCCTATACGTCGTACTCCACACATAACACATAGTAAATAGGACACAACTCCTAATCCCTCAAGCTAAGTTTAGACCAAACACTTACCTCGATGCCACAAACTCAATTAACGCCTAAACTACTATTTTGCCTCTTGATTCCACCACCAATTCGCTCGTATCTAGCCACAAATTACTTGACTATATCAATAAATGCTAAATGAATCAATCCCAATGCATGAAAATAGGTTTTCTAAAGTTTTTCTCAAAAAGTCAAAATTTGCTCCCGTGCCCACATGGTCAAAATCCGAGGTTCGAACCAAAATCAGATTACCCATTCCCCCACGAACCCAAATATATAATTTGTTTAGAAATTGAACCTCAAATCGACGTCCAATTCCCCAAAATTTAAAAAAACCTAGGTTCTGCCTAAAGCACCCAATTTCCCCCATGAAAATCCTTGATTTTGAGTTGAAATTATGTGAAAAGATGTTAAAGATTGAAGAAAACGAGTTAGAAATAACTTACAATCGATTTGGAAGAGAACTTTTCTTTGGAAAATCGCCTAAGAGGGTTTATGTTTTGAAATGGGTTGAAATGCATTTAAGTTATGGTTTTGCAGGTTGCAGATGTCGCAATTGCGACTAGGGTTCGCAATTGCGAACCCCTCAGACTGCTAACTTCGCATTTGCGATAAATGTTCGCAATTGCGAACTCACTTTTGTGATGGATTTGTCGCATTTGCGACGACTGGGGAGTTCAGCGCATTTTCACATTTGCGAAGGGACATTCGCATTTGCGATAAGTCTTTTGTGATAAGCTCGTCGCATTTGCGACCCAAGGTAGCACAGGTCGTCTTTGCATTTGCGATTAAACTTCTCATTTGCGATCTCGCATTTGCGAAGCCTGCAGACCTGCAACATACCGGCTAAAAACTGCAACATCCTAAGTTAAATTCCACTTCGTGGCATATCCAAAACTCACCCGAACCCTTGGGGCTCCAAATCAAACAAGCACATTAACTCAAAAATATCATACGGACTTGCTCATGCGATCAAATTGCCAAAATAACATCAACAACTATGAATTTAGCATCAAAATCAAAGAAAAATTTCAAAACTTTCAAGGTATCAAATTTCACAACTACGGGTTCGAATCACATCAAACGACTTCCGTTTCTTACCAAATGTCACAGACGCATCTTAAATGTCACGTTGAACCTGTACTGGACACCAAAACCAAAATACGGGCCCGATACTATAAATTTCAAATATAATCAAATTTCCAAAAACTCATGTATTTTCAGTGAAACAATTTCTTTCAAAAATTTATTTTTCAGGCTTGGGACCTCGGAATTCGATTCCGGACATACGTCCAAGTCCCATATTTTCCTACGGACTCTCCGGGACCGTCAAATCACAGGTCCGGATCCGTTAGCCCTAAAATATTGACCGAAGTCAAGTTAAATTTAATTTTAAAGGCCAAATTAACATTTTCATCACATTTTCACATAAAAGCGTTTCGGATATACGCTCGGATCGTGCATGCAAATCGAGGTATGGAAAAAGGAGGCTTCTAAGATCTTGGAACACATAATTTATTTCTAAAACAAGTGATGACATTTCGGGTCATCACAACTGTTGTTCAGTGCCCGCAGCTCTTGGAGTCCCCTTCCTCTATCTATTTAGCTACGTATTTTCATTCGAATAATTTGTTACTTATTTCAAACCCTTATGTGTATTACTCTAGTAGTTCGTCCACTCGTGACACCAGGTTCAGAGGAATTGTAATAGATATTTGGCTAGTTCAACTTCCGCATTATTACTTTAAATTTATTCAATTATCTCAGTTCTTCTTTAATATCTGATTTAAATTGTTAAAAGGAGTAGATTGTTAACGTTGGCTTGCCTAATAAGTGAAATGTTAGGCGCTATCACGGTTCCGATGGTGAGAATTCCGGATCGTGACACAAATTAATCTATTATTACCTCCAAAGAAAGACATATGGGTTCCCTTTTCCTTTTCTTTTTTAATTTATCCTTTTCTTTTTCTTTTATTGAGCGTGTGGCCTAGACAGAATGTCGACTTAAATACAAATTAGAGCTTAACAGCTACCTTACAACTGGAAACTGAAAAGACATGAGCAACAAAAATAAATAAATGAACACATGCTCCAACTAACATTTGATAGAACGAGGCTCATCCCAATTATTGTTATCGATGTTGGGCCTCCATTTATGTTGTTCACACTCCAGAGGTCTGGGCGTGGGGGGTGTTGAGTTGCCCCACATTGGTGGGAGTTGAGGTCCTTGGTCTCCTTATATGGCTTGGGCGAGCCAGACCCATCCCAATTATTGTTACCGATGTTGGGCCCCATTTATGTGGTCCACGCTCCAGAGGCCTGGGCGTGAGTGGGTTGTTGAGTTGTCCCACATCGGTAAGAGTTGAGGTCCTTGGTCTCCTTATATGATTTGGGCAATCCTCACCTCACAAGTTAATTTTTGGGTTTGAATTATGCCAAATGTCCATTCTTATCACTGATCGTGTAAAAATAATCAGTTAAATGACATGTATAGTCCTCCTAATAAATGTTTCTGCCACTATCTCATCTTTTGTTCCTAATTACATGTACCAATTGTCTATAAATGAAAGTGATGGGCTTAGGAATGTCAAAGCAAGTCATGCAATGGAGTTTCAAAAATGTGATATCAAACAGCTAAGAAAAGACAATTAATATTCAACTCATCAAGAACCATACGTTAGCTGTTAGTTAGAAGAAGCCACATGTCACAAAGTGATTCTAATAAGGGGATTAAAAAAATGCAAGAATAATATATTTGAGATTTAAATTTACAACTTAAAAACTATTGTGAACCATTTTTGGAACTACAGTAAAACAAATTTCAGCTGTTGTATCAAGGGGATACAACAATTTTATATGTCTGCATTGGTAAGAACACAATATTTGAGAGATTGAAACTTACAACTTAAAACTATTGCAAACTATTTTTTGGCACTACATTAGAAAAATAGATAGATCAAAGATTTACGCAATCGTTGTGTACTTGCTTTGTGCATCAGCACATTAGAAGTCGAAGCTGCTTGGTGTACTAGCCTATAATGGTGCCAGACCCAACCACACTCTCTTAGCATAAAGTGGAGCAGGACCCTTGGCATCATCTATCCGGCCGTTACATAAAAAGGATACAACAATATATATGTATGCATTGGTATAATTTATCGTCAAAGAAAATAATTTATGTGGTGCAGATTCTCCAAAATAGCTCCCACACCCGTATCAGATCCTCCAAGAATATATTATTTTTAGAAGTTCCGACACACACTTATCAATATTTTTGGAGAGTGCGAGCAATATAGGAATAAATAAACATGTAATTGTGCTCTTGCTTTCCCACACCCATGTTGTTGTGGTCCTGAATTATGCTTTTTCACGGAAATAGCTAGAATTTTCAACATAATGAACAAGGAATGGCTTGCAATCAACCTTTTTATGGGTATACCTATTTGGAAATGAAAGACCATATTGTATTTTTAATGAAAAAAAGTCTTCCTTCCCTAGATTATGGGAAGAAAAGACACGAGTGGAAAACTATTGAATGTCTTTCAACAGTAAATACTAGGTCTAGAAATTTGCTTTATTAATATCCATCTCCCATCCACACGCCTTTACATTTTTGGAACCTTTTGAACTATTACTCATTTGTTTCAAAGGGGCAATTTGACTCGAATGAGTTTGAATCTTGATTGCCAATTGACTAATTAGGTTTCTTCCTGCTGATCTCTATTAACTATATATGATACATTACATGTCCCAATTCAGAACTAATTAATTGGGATCAACCATATAAGTTTTCTCTATCCATTCTATTCTATTATTCGATACTAAACAAAAAAGCGTGGTGGGAAGTGTTAGATACCTTTTGCCTAACTGGTCACGCCCAACTATGTCTTATAAAAAGGAATAAGCGGTCATTAAAATATAATCTGGTTTACAAGTTCGGAGTCGAATCCCACAGACAACTAAGACTTAGCTACCATTATTCAATATCGCTAAGAAACACAAGTCCAAATAATTTTCTAATTATAAAAATTATAATATTTATTTTATCTAATTAACTATAACAAATACTAGAAAGCAATAAAATTATCAATTAATAAGGATAAGGATAGAAGACAAGATTAAGGAGGTCTAAAATTATGATTTTCCCCTATTATTGGAATCTTTTTCGCTATGTTTTCTATAAATTTGCCTAAGTCTTCTCTACCGATCATGAGCGTTCTGAGTATTGTAATTCTCTCCCGAGTAATACCACAATTTACTAGACATATTTTCCCGAATTACGAGTACGACTCACTCGAATCGCACCAAGATTCGTTATCCCTAATCTCACCTTTAAACCCTCCGTATTGATCCTTCATATACGCTAGGAGTGATGTTGTTTAACAACTATCTAAATATGCACTCTCTCCGAGTAATACAGACTAAATAG
The DNA here is from genome assembly GCA_026770625.1 of Nicotiana glauca. Taxonomy (NCBI): domain Eukaryota; kingdom Viridiplantae; phylum Streptophyta; class Magnoliopsida; order Solanales; family Solanaceae; genus Nicotiana; species Nicotiana glauca. The sequence goes on from MU781967.1 coordinate 44,259, forward strand.
GCACAGTTGATTGAGTGTTCTTCAACTAACCACAATATAAACGTAGTTGAACAAATGGAGACAAGCTATGATAAATTTATATTAACATAACAGAAAAATCATCCTCCAATAGGTTCCATCAAAACGCTAGATAATAAATTAGGTGTTCATAATAGTATACAAAACTACAATACTCGAATTCATAACCAATAATAGAAATAGAAAGAAGGAAGTGAAAAACTCGTAGAAAAATTCTCCGCCTTGATCCTAGTGTGTTCTTGTTTCCTTAGGTCGAATCCCCTCTCAAATATGTCCAATCTCCCCCTCCTTAACCTCCTTAGATTTAAATTATGTCAAAAGTCCTCAAAATACCATTTTCCCATGTATATATGCCAAGTAGGGCCTGACCCAAATAATTATACCTTCTCCTATGCGAAAAAGATACTTTTCTTGGACAGGACATGTGCGGCCGCGCACATGGAAGGGTGCCCACGCACTTGGCCGCCCACATTTCACATTTTCTGCCCTCTTTGCTCGATCAGTGCACGACTGTGCACTTTTCACCGAGTTCTGCTAGGAATTTGGAAACACATAAAAATAAAAATTGTAGCCCAACTTAATTCCATGGGATTTTACTCAGATTTCAAAGCTCCAAATTACTTAAATTCATTCCATAACATCTTCATGGATCTGAATCACTCATACAAGGCATAAAATACACAATTAGTACAAACACAAGCAATTAAAGCTCAATCTCAATTAAACTGCAGTAAATTAGAGTGTAATAAAAGACTGAAATACATAATTATAGTCTATCATCAATATCCCACACTTAATCTATTTCTCGTCCTCGAGCAATCAAAATACAATTTATATAGACACGACTTTTTTTAAACAATTCTCCTAACTCATCACACCAAGAATACTTGAAATAGAGTAAGCAAAAAAGCGTAACATCTTCACCTAAAGATTTGACTTACAAGTATCACGCATTATTCACAGCTCACTCACTTACTCTAACATAGAGGTCAGTGACATTACCTTTCCTTCATAAATCAAGTGCCCCCACATAACAAAAGAGAGTAGTTCCAGATAATAAAATTTAAGAACACTTAGGAACTAAAGATAGAAAGAATTCACTCACTCTCAGAATAACATTCATATGTCACAAAAGATGCACCATATGCTTGCTCGTAGTGTATTACTCTATTAATCGAGCTCATTCAGTCTAGGATCAAGTAGGACTTTATTTGGTTGTAATGTAGATTATGAGACGGGTATGATACATTTAGGTATAAGAGTGACTACACCTCCCTAAGCACTTTAATAAATATACTTTAACATTAAAAATTCCACTTATGTCAAACCAAAACTCCACTTTCATATTTATATTACCCCATACTTCTTTAAGCACAATTACATCAAGAACTACCACTTCTTAAGGATTATTTTTTCATAACAATACAACTGTTTTTTTCTTTCTTTTCTTTTTGTTTTCCAATTCAAATGGCTCTTACTTTTTCAAAACAGTGCAATTTTCTCCTTATCTCATTAGTTCCGCTTAAAAGCCAAACCAATCACCTCACACTTTAACTTTTACAAAGTTCATAACAATTCAAGTGCTCATAAGAGGTTAAAAGGTTCAACTAGATGGTTAATTCAATCAAATGGATAAGGCTTGTAATGTGGTTGCCAAAGAAACATGACTATAAGCTCAAAGGGGTTAACTACGATGCATAACAACTAGGCGGGTAAAGTATATATATCTGGCTCAATTACCTATATCATCTCCAAGACTGAACAAAAGTACTATTTCGCTTTGTAAATACACAGTGCAAGTTCTAGAAATCAAATGCAATGCATAGAATAACACAAAACCTTTCTCACACAAGGCACATGACTCACTTAGGATTGGACTCATCAAGACACTTTATTCAAAGCAATTAAACAAAGTTAAGATCATATAATTTAAGGTACTTCTATAAGAGTAAAAAATTAAGCCTAAGCGTCAAAGCCAAAGTAATCACTATTCTCAAGGCATAACAAAGTCAAGAGATATTGCTTCAATTCAAACCACAACACAATGTCTCATATTCCTTAAAAAAATAAAACTAACTACATCGGATTCAAACAAAACTCTTGGAAAAGAACCGCGACACAAAAGAAAAACCAAGGGGAGGGGGGTTGCTACACTATCTATAAAGAAAATTTTTTTGTCCATTTTTTTAGACATAAATCCTTCAAGAAAATTATCTAATAGATCCATCATCGGAAAAAGTTTAATCTTTTTAATAAAAAAAATATTATTCAATTAAACTAAGATAGCTAAAGTAGCATAGGAAGTCACCAGACAATCTTCTCACCCCAAAAACTTTGGACGGAGAAAGACTATAGGGCTAAGAGAAGTTGTCCCCAATGCACATCATAACGAATAAGAGGATAAAAGAAACTACCTGATAGGCCAAAGGCCGAAACACTAGCAGCTCATGGGGTACTATGACTTCTCTGGGCTTGGTCCTTCGTGCGGGTACCTCACACTTAGTTCTAACCATCTGGTTTGTTATTGCATACTTCCAATAGCTTTGCATTCCATGCACCTAGAAAATAAAACATCGGCACTACAAACATAATATAATTAATAAAAAATAAAAAATAAAAGAAAGAAGTAACCTGGGTTGCCTCCTAACAAGCATTTGATTTAACGTCGTGGCACGACGCGAATCACTTTCTTCCTCTACCTCGAGCTTATAAATTGAACCCCCAATTTGGCATCAAGTTTTCGGCATGCTCTAGGGGTAGAGGAACAAATCTAACCGGCCCAAGCAACCAATGTAGCATTCTGCACTTCTTGGCCTTTACATGAGATGGATAATCCTGATTTTCTAGCAAGAAATTTTTTAAAATGTAGGCACCTTGTTCCTCATCTCTTAACTCCTCAAGTAGCTGGGACGACTCTATTTCCATATCATCATCCAAATACAATGTGGAAAAATGATTGGAATGTGGACCAATGCGCTCAACTACATAAACATTGGGATTGTCAACATCCTCAATACTAATAACACTAGATCCAACTAAATACATATCATCAATGTTCTTGGTTGACTCTAGTATCTCTTCTACAACTTCGGCATCATCAAAATCTAGTTCGATTGATTGTTGGTGTTCTATTCTGGCCTTCTCCACTAGCACCTCAATTTCTATATCTAATTCACGCTCTTCTTGGATACTATTCACAATGTTGTCTTGTTGAGCATTAAAATCTTTAACCAGTTGACTCACTTGAACTTTTAAGTTGTGAATAGTTTCCTCTTACCTTTCTATCTGCATCTATATTTTACTATTTTGTTCCACAAGGCACTTTAACATATTCATGGTCAACTTTAACATATCTTTGATCTGCTTTAGGTCAGCTTCCCTAAGTTCTTTGTTCCTATTAAATTCACCAGAAAAAGTAGAACCATCATAGTAAGGGGATGGGAGAGGATAAGACAAATAATTACAACCATGATGATATCATACACATTCCACACATAGGATTGAGTTGGTGCACATAACTCATTCTCGGAAATATTTTGACAAATTTGCAATGGGTGGTTTCCTCCACAATATGTATAAGGAGGATCAAACGTAGAATTACCAACATCAAAACTTTCATAATTCCAAGATTCCATGTTCTCAAATCAACAAGTAAAACAAAGAAAAATCAAATACAAAAATATAAATATAAATAAAAGTTCAAAATTGAAACCTAACAATATGTACACCTACAGCTACACCATTAGTTCCCCGGCAACGGCACCAAAATTTGGTCACGCCTAACTATATGCCTTATAAAAAGGACTAAGCGTTCGTTGAAAATATAATCCAGTTTACAAGTCCAGAGTCAATTCCCACAGAGAAGTAAGGCTTAGCTACAGTTGTTCAACATCGCTAAGAAACACAAGTCCAAATAATTTCCTAATTATAAAGATTATAATATTTATTTTTATCTAAATTAACTAATAAATACTAGAAAATAATAAAACTATCAATTAACAAGAATAAGGATTGGAGACAAGATTAAGGAGGTCTAGAGTTATGATTTGCCCAATTGTCGAAATCCTTTTCGCTATGTTTTCTATAAATTTGCCTAAGTCTTCTCTATCGATCATGAGCGCTCTGAGTGTAATTCTCTCTCGAGTAACTACCACAATTTACTATACACATTCTCCCGAATCACGAATACGACTCACTCGGATCACACCAATATTTCGTTATCCCTAATTCCACGTTTAAACCCTTTGTATTGATCCCTTATAAACGTTAGGAGTGGTGTTGTTCGATAACTACCTAAATATGCACTCTCTCCCGAGTAATACTGACTAAACATGCACAGTTGATTGAGATCTCTTCAACCAACCATAATATAAACGTAGTTGAATAAATAGAGAAAAGCTACGGCAACCAACCACTTGGCCGCACACATTTCACAATTTCCGCCCCATTTGCGCTGTCAGTGCTCGACCGCGCACTTGCCGCGCACTTTTTACCCTGTTCTATTGGAAAATCGGAAACATGTAAAACATAAAAGTTGTAGTCCTTTGAATTATCTTTTCAACCATACATTATGGAGCCCAAATGGAGTTCTTAGAGAAAACTTATGTGCATTTTACTAGACAATGCTCAATATGCCTACTCGATTCTTCGTTCTTTCTTAACTATCATCCGCTGATCCCCAAACACGATCCCGACTTAATTCCTTGGGCTTTTATTCATACTTCAAAGCTCCAAATCACTTGAATTCATTCCAAAATATCTACATGGCTCGGAAACACTTCTACAAGGCATAAAACACATAATTAGAACAAAACACAATTGATAGGGAGTGATCCCTCCCAAAATGAGCCATATATAACACGGATCTAGATTGGGCAAATGAATTCCGAATACCATATGATTATATTTAAAAAAAAAGTACTAAAAGGATTCAGAATACCAAATGATTAACTTCTTCATCTTTCGCAAAAATACTCCCTCTATCTTCACCTTTTCTTAATTTGTCCCTCCGGGGACATCCGAAAAAAAGTCACTTTCCCTTTTCTTTTTTTCTCTTCTATTTTTGATTATACAATAGGATAAGGATAATTATCATAAATTTGAATATCTTATTATATCACATTTTTAAAAACTATGTGCTTTTATCTAGTTGCATTGATCATTAATTACATGGCATAATTTTAATTATCTGTTCTTGACACACGACAAGTCTTTTACAAATTTTTAAAAATAATTAACCATAACTTAATAAATTAACGATTTTATAATCTAGACTTGATCGATTTTGCTGGATTTATGTATACTATTATACCTAGATTCCAACTATTTCGTACTTCTTACTTTTGAGTTTTATGAAATTTATGATATATTCCATTGTTTATACTTTATCCATTTTCTAATCTTGTTTTATTTTAAAAATGCTTTACAAATAAAAATTTGTGGAGATCTACGTCCCATGTATTAATGGGCTAACGTTTCAAAATTTCTGATCACGGAGGTCTTGTCAGATTAATAAAGTTAGTACATCAAATAGGTTATCGATATCAGATTATGATACAGTCTGTATTTTATTTTGTAAGTTTTCTTGAAAACCAGCACTTTATATATATTTCATTTTTTCAAGTATCGTTGAAAATATTTGATTGCCTACATAGACATAAAGGTAATTTAACATCTCCTACTTTTTTTTACTTATTAGAAGAGGGAATAGCAGGCACGTCTCCGTCAACATGTGTGCTTCTTGAAATTATCATATGAACTGAGGGTACTTTTGTCATTTCACTAGCTAATCTTTGGATGACTGCTCAGCTGTGAGCGGAACGTGGCCCTCTTTGGCGAACGTGGCCTTCTCTCCATGTCCAATTTCTCTCTCTTTATTAATTACACACACAGCTTTAAAATGAAAGCCTTGAAGCACGTGTTTTCATCTTTCTGTTCTTTGCTTTTTTCTTTTACCAAATTTTAAAGTTAACATTTTACATTTAAAAATAACAAACCGGCTAAACTACTGGGTAAGTTGGAAGATTTTTCAAACTCCAAAATTTAACAAATGAAGAAAATTCTTCCCTGTCATCAAAGTAACTAATAATAGTTTCATCACATATTTAAGTACCATCAGCTGCAACTTCAAAGTTGCAGAGTTTAAATCAAGTAAATATTAATGTACGATAATGCATTTGTAATAAAAATTGGGGTTTGAAATAAAGAAAATTCCTTACCAATCAATCGAGTATGCTTACTTAAAATCAGAGTTTAATCATGGGGGAAATAAAATATATAGGGAGTTACAGGAAAAACAAGGATAGGATATACTTAGACGGAGAGCGAGAGAACGCCGTATAATTACAGGTGGAGCATTGAATATATTATGGTACTTACAAAAAATGTATAATCACTAAAAAGAGTTTATAGTGGCTTTGATTAATGAGAATCTAACTCAAAATAAAGTAAGTAATGAAGAGCCACATCGGACAAAATTTTGATCTACCCACTTTTCCTTGAGCACGTTATCCATTTTATTTTTAACTCATTTACTAAATTTAAAACTAATTTTATTTTTAGAAAATTTTGATCGATTTAAGTTTAGTAGTGTAGAAGCAATATATTGTAAGTTACTTTGAGAAACCAAAAGTATTAGTTAATTTTCCCAAATTTATCTTTGATTCAGTAAATAATCTAAATCTGGAAAACATAAGGATATATAAAGAGTAATTTGAGAAGATATAAAGAATAATTCGATTAATATTCTTATATTAATGTTATTAAATAATTTTTTTAATAGCACTGCCTAAACCTTGAATTTGAATAGGAGAGGAAAATAATATTACCATAGAACCTATTTACAATTATTTTAATTTTTTTTCAACAAATATACTAAGCAGAGTTTCTACTGCTAATTTTTATATTGTTTTAAAAAACTTGATATTTTAGGTAAAAAATTATAGTATGTACATAAAAATTAGACAAAAAAATTTAACCATAAAATAAGGTTAAAATAGCATGGTATAGCCAGTTTTCGCACTGGTCAATCAAAAAATAGCCAGCGTTTACCAAGTAAATGAAAAATAGTTACTATTTTGCTGCAACAGAGACCGGTCCCGTATAATATACGGGAGTTCGGTGCATTTGTGTACGAACTCCAGCATATTATTCTGGACCGGTATACTTTGCTGACTCCTGTATAATATACGAGAGACTGGAGCACCGATGCTCAAAACTCCAGTATATTATACTGGACATTTATACTTGCTGGAACTCCAGTATATTATGCGGGAGTTCCAGCATAATTATACTTGAACTCCCGCATATTATACGGGAGTTCAAGCATATTTATGCTGGAATTCCCGTATAATATGCGGGCGTATTTTCCGAATTTTGAATAGTGTTTTCGTTCATATTTATCTTTACATGTAAAGTGGTTAAATTTCGATTACTTTTGAAATTGGGCTATTTTTGAATGACCAGCTGTAAATCTGACTATTTTTAAATTTCTCCCTGAAATAAGCTCTTTTTAAAATTTATATTCCATTGTTTAGCAGTATTATTGGGTCCGTGCGCAGCAGGGCCTATCCATACTAGTACCATACTACATTCGGATGCGAAACTATGTGTAATATTATAAGTTTATTAAACCTCATAAATTTCGGCACAAATATTGTATATGTGTATACTTTGAAAATAATTATATAAATATTTTAATACCCTAAATATTAAAAGCTTTTAAGGAGTACTGATCGAACAAAATAGCAATATTCCCGTCACAGGCCCACCTCTAACTCCATTGAACCATTGCACACACATTTTTTTTTGACATGGAGAAAGTTAACCACTATATGTGCCAGTAATTATTACTCTCTTTGTTCACTTTTAATTGTTCGTTTTTAACTTTTCACTTTTTTTAATCTTTTTAAAAATATTTTTTGGTGTTCAAAGGCCCGGAATATATAAGGGAAAGAGAAAGAAAAGAGCAATTATGGAAGCATAGATCTTTTTTATTTGTTTATTGTAAAACCTTGTGAATGTATAAAATTAAAAACTTGTTTAAGAAAATTAATTTAGGTTAAGATTGGAGTTTCTTAAGGGCAACAAATTAAGAAAGATATTAAGCAAAAGCTTCCAATTGTTGGCCACCTGTCCCCAGCATGCAAAATAGTTTTTACCTAATTGCTTAGCTAATCATTAATTACTGCAATATTATACACATTTCACTAGTGCCTTACAAAGTCTATTCTCAGCATTTCACACTACAATTTGAGTGAAGGAAAAATAAGCCAAAATTAGCTTAGCTTCCCCAACCAAAATAGGTAGGAAAAGATTTCATCTACTCATTTGGCAATCTTATGTTCATATTTAAATTAGTTTGACTCTTTGAACATGTGAATATTTGTTTAATTAAAAATAATTTTATATGCTTAGCCTTACAGAGTTATCTGATAATTATGTTGTGCAGGAAATATTAGATATTCGATGGAATATAATACGTATGTGAGTTTGGCTTGATACAATAACAACAACAATAAGAACGATGACGACAATCCTGTAAAATTTCACAAGTATGGTCTGAGGAGGGTAGTGTGTACGCAGACCTTATTTCTACCCCAAGGGGTAGAGAGGCCGATAGACCTTCGGCTCAAGGAGACGAAAAGTGACAATATATCAGTATCATCAATAAAAACCATAGAAATAATAACATTACAAGAACCAGTAAATAGATAGAAAGCAAAAACAATAACCAGTAAATAAGACTCGGCAATATAAAACGAAAGAGTATTGTGGATACAACATTGATCACTAGCAGTATAAGACAAGATCCTATCAGACTTGCCTCACACTGGTACGAGTTAGAAATCCTATCTATTGGCTCGACACAACCCATATAAAAAGTACTCCTAATTTTTTTTTTAATCTTTACAAGTAGTTCAGCTTTTAGAGAAGAACAAAAGTTAAAAAAATATAAAAAAATATTAAAATTTTGCTTTTCTTTGCTTAAATTTCTTTTAAGAAAGGGAACAATTGCTTGTGGATATCAAATTAATATTCAAAAAATTGAGTGTACTTTAATAGGAAAGTGGATTAAGATCAAAATCAAGAACATCATGTTGTCATTTGACTTTTGTTTCTCTAATTTATTTGCTCTTTATTTTGACCGCCATTTTCTTAATGTAGTTGATTCAGTTGGAAGCAAGACTTAATTATTCGGTAGTTTTTTTAATCATAGTTCTATGAGTCCATATCATAAATTATTTTTCATTGAGTAATTAAAGTTAAATACCATTCTACACGAGCTGGTTAATTTTACTGCTACAATCAGAGTGTACTTAAAGAAATCGAAAACTTATACTCCACCATTTCTAAAGAACGTAGTGTGAGTTAAGAAAAAATATATTTTACAGACTAAAATTCACGAATATTTTAATTTTGAAATTTTTCCTAAGTTGATCACCTTGGTTAAGATTTAAGAGAATCGGCTATTATTTAGAAAGTCCACGATATGTGTTATGTTTCTCTTTTACGTTCTCCTTAAGAAATTTTTATAAATAAAATTTAAAATAATTATTTTTAAAAATTACGACACATTATAATTTGAGACGAATTAAGTATGATATTACTACTTTCCGCAAAAAAAAGAATTTGCTTTATTTGCTATTTGCCTTTTTAGCTACTCAAGAAGTAACTTTTTCATCTTTACAACCATTACCTATACGTGTAACAGATCAATCAAAAACCTTTTTTATAAGTTAATCACTACTTGGCTTATAATTATCATCTCAATATTCTCCGCGATTATATATATTCTCCACAACTATTTATTTCGTAAAATTTAAAATTAGGTAGCTAGCTCGATTCATGTACGATACGTATATACGTTGCAACAATTACACATAATTATTTATAAAAAATATAAGAACTATTTTCTTATATTTAAGACCAATTAAATGGGAAGTCTAGATGGCACGTGTACCAATAAAAAAATATAAAAAAAATAAGGGGGTCATCAAAGTAACATGACAAAGAAGTTATTGATGACCTAACTCAAAAGGATTGTCCTAACTGTTAGAAAATCTTAGAAAATAAAAAAAGAGAGAAAAAATCTCTATAAATACTGTCTTCTTCTTCTTACACTTTCTAACATACCCTAAAAAACACACCTCCAAAAAAGCCAAAAGCCAAAAAGTCAGAAAAAACTCAATCAAGAAACAAAGAATTTTTTTTTATTTCTCTCTATAATTTCACATTGGTTTAAAAGAGTATGATCAAAAACTCTGAAGGGTCTGTTTGGCAGAGGAAAAGCAAGGAGAATATGATGGATCAAGAAAAAGATGAGAAACTAATTACAAATAGTAGCAATAAGATGAAGAAGAATATTAATGGAAAAAGCAAAGGGGAAAATGAAAATTACCCTTTGCTTTGTTATCATGAATTGCCAGGATATATGAAGGATAACGAGTTTATTTTGAATTATTATAGAGCTAATTGGCCTATTAAACAAGCTTTTCTCAGCATTTTTCGTTGGCATAATGAAACTCTTAATGTTTGGACGTAAGTATTTCATTTTTTATTTTTTTTCTAGTTTGATTTGATATATACCGACAGTTTAAAGAATTTTATAGTCAATGTAGTAGTTATAATTTTGTTATATAATTAGTATGTAAAAGTTAAACTCGGTATTCTTTAATTTTTTGGTAAATTTTTAAAATTGGATTTTTAGGAGGCTTATTTATTTATTTATATTTATTTAGCATATTGTAAAAAAAAGATTAAACTAAAAAATTTTGATTATATTTTGCAGGCATTTACTTGGATTTATTCTATTTGTGGGATTAACTATAGTCAATGTAGAGGAAGTACCTCAACTTGCTGATTTCATGACTATGTTTATTTGGTAAGTCACCTAAATTTACTGTTTTTGAACTTTTTTTGCCTTCTATTTTATCTCTCCAAAAATCAATTCCAAAAATAAAAAATGACTAGTTATTAACATTAAATTTTGGTAATGAAAAAAAAAATTGTTGCTGGTGAATGCAAATATATTCAGAGATCGCCATTTATTTAATCTCCTTAATTCTCATTAGTAGTTGTTTCGTTTTTCCTTTTCCTTTTTTTTTTATGTATCCTTCTCATTTTCCTCATTTCTAATATAACTAGAGTTCAACTTTTAGGCAGAGTTGGAAAACTCGAACTTTTTAGGAAAAATGACACTATATAACTGTCCTTAAAATAATAAGCAAAAAAATATATTTTTTTATATATAGATATATATATTTCTGTAAGTTATACACAAAAAGCGTATAAATTTTATACACTTTTGTAACTACCAACTATATAGTTTCGACTGTGGGCTAAGAGTCCGTTTCGATTGACTTTAAAAAAGTAATTTGAACCAAAAAACAATTAGTTGGGGCTGCCCACATTCTTGCTTTTGACTTATTAAATAGTTTTTAGCTTATTTAAGCACTTTTTGACATTATCAAACACTCAAAAAATTAAAAAAGTTTAAAAGCTTATTTGATCAGCTTAAAAGTCAATCCAAACACCCAGAGGCAGAGGCGGATGCAGTGTGAGAGTTACGAGTTCAATTAAATCCATAACTTTCGATGCGGAATAGAAATTTATGTGTAAAATTTATTAAAATTGTAAAAATAATAGATTTGAACCCATAACTTTAAATATATAATGGGTTCAATGTTAAAAATCTTAAAAATTAAACCCATAGAATTTAAATCCTGGATTCGCCTTTGCAAACACCCTCTAAAAGTGAAATTAAAAAGTAAATTCGAAAAATGAAAAGACGAATAATTTGATCGAAGTGACAGCTAAAGACATTGAATATGGGGTCCAATTTGATGTATGAAATTGAAATGTTGGTAAAACGAATGGTTTTATGGAATTGTACTATATTGTTGGTCATCAAACTCCCAACTACATTCCATAAATACGTTCCCATTTATTTATGTTTTTTTTTCCTTAGCTATCATTCACGAAAAAAAGAGAGTATAATATAAATAATCTTGGTGGGTGCTTGACTCAATTTTGAGGCAGCTAAACTTTTAAAGCTTTATAAATTTTGACTATTCTTTAAAAATAACTATTTGTGCACCTAGCCCGTTATAACTTGTAATTACATCCAACATCAGTTCATTAAATTTTGAGGCAGTTAAACTTTTAAAGCTTTATAAATTTTGACTATTTTTTAAATAACAGTCCTAAAAACGTCTATTTGTGCACCTAGCCCGGTATAACTCGTGATTCCTTCTGACATTACTTCGGTGCTTCATTAAATTTTGAGGCAGCTAAACTTTTAACGCTTTTTAAATTTTGACTATTCGTTAAATAGCAGTCCTAAAAACTGCTATTTGTGCACCTAGCTCGTTATAACATGTGATTCCTTCTAACATCATTACGGTACCTCATTAAATTTTAAGGCAGCTTAACTTTAACGCTTTTTAAATTTTGACTATTCTTTAAATAGCAGACCTAAAAACACCTAGCCCGGTATAACTTGTGATTCCTTCTGACATTACTTCGGTGCTTCGTTAAATTTTGAGGCAGCTAAACTTTTAACGCTTTTTAAATTTTGACTATTCGTTAAATAGCAGTCCTAAAAACTGCTATTTGTGCACCTAGCTCGTTATAACATGTGATTCCTTCTAACATCATTACGGTGCTTCATTAAATTTTGAGGCAGCTTAACTTTAACGCTTTTTAAATTTTGACTATTCTTTAAATAACAGACCTAAAAACGGCTATTTCTGCACCTAGCCCGTTATAACTTGTGATTCCTTCTAACATCACTATGGTGCTTCATTAAATTTTGAGGCAGCTAAACTTTTAACGCTTTTTAAATTTTGACTATTCTTTAAATAACAGTAGTAAAAATGGCTATTTGTGCACCTCGCCCATTTTAACTTGTGATTACATCCAACATCATTATTCAATTTCACCAAAGGTCTTAAATTCACTCACTATTTTTGGTCCCTCCCCTACCCAAAATAGATTAAAATGAATAAGAAAAAGAAAAAATTTGCTTAATTCATTGTCTTTATAATTAATTCTCATAATTTGATTCAATCTCGCAGGAACTTTCCCACGAGTGGAGATGCAAATGTCTCCAATAATTCAAAGGAATTTTTCCAGGTGAGTCACTCTCTTAAAATCAGTTTTCGTTTTCCTTAATTCTAACAACAATAATAATCGCACCTGAATTTGCAAGCAATAACTTGAAGTCGTCTATATAAATCCTCACTATCTGCGGTCAAACTTCTTATAACAGTCTTGTCTGTTCCGACATTGTTGGGATGCTATAGTATAGTGCTGTTATTTAGAACATGTATTATGACATAACATGAAAAATTAGTCCCAAAAAAAACTTGGTTGTTATAATAAATATTGTTATAAAAGATGGATGCTATAAAGAGGAAGAAAAATTAACAAATGTGTTTTTTTTTTCAGGGTTCAGGTAGACTAATTGATTTGAAGCAAGACCAAAACTTACAACTTGACATAATGCCAACAAAGAGTGAAACAACATGGCCATTTTATGTATTCTTAGCTGGTTCAATGTTTTGTCTTCTGTCAAGCAGCATTTGTCATCTCTTCTCTTGTCATTCCCACAAGTTAAACATCCTCTTACTTAGAATGGACTATGTTGGAATCACAGTCATGATAATAACATCATTCTTCCCACCAATTTACTACATTTTCCAATGTTCACAACATTGGCAAATTGTATACCTAAGTGGTATCACAATCATGGGAATTTGCACTGTCATCACTCTACTTTCTCCTGTGTTTTCGACTCATAAGTATCGATCATTTCGAGCTGTGTTGTTCATGTCCATGGGACTCTTTGGTCTGATACCTGCAATCCACGCGGTGTTACTGAACTGGGATGAGCCTGAGAGGAATGTCACACTAGCGTATGAGTCCGCCATGGCATTGTCTTATCTAATTGGAACTATGTTTTATGTTACTCGAATTCCGGAGAGATGGAAGCCTGGATTTTTTGACCTAGCTGGTCATAGTCATCAAATATTTCATGTATTTGTGATATTAGGTGCATTGGCACATTATGGTGCTGCACAAATTTTCTTGGAATATCGGAGTCGATTGGGCTGTGACAAATCCTAGATTATAATGCACTATGGCTTTATTTACCAAAAAAAAAAAAAAAAAAAGGATTATCACACTTATTCTTTTATGTTTGTATTTTTAGAAATTATTTGATGTAAGGTATTGCTTTGTGTTATAGAAGGGGTTAAATTTTTTTTTTACCCTTTTAGATATAGGACAATTATTCATTTGTTATGTAATGAAATTCTAATGTATTAAAACTTGAGTGAATGAACATTACATTTTTAAGTGATTGCCTTTTATTTTTTACTGCTTCGTCTGAAGAAATATTAGTCTCGGTTTTTCTTTTCGATTTCGTTCTTCTTCTCCTTCTTCATTTATAAAGAATAATAATAAAAAAATACTCTCGGCACTTGATGTCACATCATTAAATGGTTTAATCTTAGGAGTCAAATATTAAAGTAGGAATACATATAACTTAATCATATAAGAATATATATGTACGATGCTGCCACTTGTGTTGCAAAATTTTAAAGGCCAAAACCATAATATATATATATATATATATATATAT
>MU781968.1:6843-28979 GCA_026770625.1 Nicotiana glauca
GTTTGCTCCATTATTTTGAGTTCGCCGATAACTTAGTGGTTTGAAGTGCCGCTACCGCTAAGTTGGAACTTCCGTTCTATCCTGGGAAGAATTTATCCGTCAACCTTGGGCAACAGTGAGGGGATAAGATTCTTTAAGGACACATAAGAAACTTGTGGGCTCGGAACATAATTCTGTCCATTTCTGTTCTTTTTATTTTCTGGTTTCGTCACTTCTAAAGTTTTACTAACAATATAAACCAATCTATATCATCTATTTTACATATAATATCGTAACTGCCTATTTATTTTTACCTTTATTAAGGAGCTTACTTTTTCTGGATTGCTTTCCGTTTGGAGTGAACTAGAAAGGGGCCAGGCTGAAGGCCCGAGAACCCGAGGACAATTCAAAATTTAACTACTCATAAAACCCCCCGCCTATCTCCACATTCAAATTAAAACGGTAAAGATAAAAAAGTTCACCATTTTCTCAGTTTCAGACAAATCGATCGGAATCTGACCGGAAAATGGAACAGAAAAAAGCGTCACAAACTTCATGCACCCCATCACCCTTCCAGGACCTCCCATTTAAAGAAATCTCCAATTTCAAAACTCCAAAGCCTTCACGATATGCAGCAAAGTTCAGTTCTCCTTCTCCTACACCGGTTCAGCGCCAGCCGGAGTTCTTCACCGCCTTGAAAACCACGCCGGTATCCTCCGTGAACCGTCGTGGAAGCATGAAGCCGTCGGCGGTGAAGTCGAGTGCTGCTGCTCGAAGATTAAAGGCGTTCGAGCTCGAGCAAGCGAAATCAGCACGAAAGGCGTTGATTAACAAAGAGAGATCGTTGAAATCACTCGCGAAGTCGCTTACCGTATGGCTGAATTTCTTGTTTGAAAACCCTAGCTCTTGTGGCTGCGATGTCTCGAGTTTCACTGGAGGATTTGAGACGTCCAATCGGCTGCCGTATGTTGCAGGAAATGGGAAGAGGAGGGAAAGTGGGGCAGGGAACAACACTGTTGGAGTTGATGTGATGTGGCGAGGGCCCAAGAGGCAGAGGCATTTATCCTCAAATTTTGAAGATGAAGAGACAGCAGCATTTTCAGATTCCATGTTTTCGGGACTTAAAGCTTCGTTGACTGACATTTGCAGCTTTGATGATTTAAAGGAGAGGATGAGTGGTTACCTCAGCTTGGGAAGCTGTAAAGAGGTTTTTGTTACAATGATTCAAGTAACAAAGGTAACATATGGAGATGCTAAATTCACAATTGAATCACTTTGTAAAGCCGTTTTCTGATGAATGATCGAATCTTAATCTGTTTTAAAAAAAATATGAGATGCTTGCTGATGGAACTCTGCCTTCACAAAGAATGATTGGTCTCAAGCTTGATTAAATGATGAGGGTTGTGGTAGATTGAAACTAAAGAAATGGTCCAACTACGAGAACCTCTTGTCTCAGAGAACCCTTATTTCTCTCAAAAGGCAAATTGTTTTATATTGGAATGAATTAGGTTGAAAAGAACTAATGATTCATAATTGATTGATTGATTTGATGATGCTTTTTCTAAGTTACTCTACTGCTAATATTTACTCAAGGAGATGATAGCGTGTTTTATATCGGAATCAAGATCTTAGGCACCGATCTAAAGTAATCTGAAGCTTCACAACTTGTTTAATAATTCTTTGAGCCACAAGTGTAATTAGTGCACTGAGAACTGTAAAAGTGCGACTGTGCATGCTTTAGGTATCAATACCATGATTCAACCAATAAATATTAGTACCACAAAATAAAATATATGCCTACTTTATCATGGTTTGAATTATGGTCATTTGTTAAATTTCTCCTGCTTTGGTTATCTTTTCAGACCATTGATGAAGGACGCCTGAAAATGAGAGCTCATTGTCCCATGGTAACTGATGTTGGAATGAAGGAGAAATCCTTGAGAACTCTTATGTGTTATAACCCCATTTGGCTTCGGATTGGATTGTACATACTCTTGGGGGGCGACACCTTGTTACCAAATGGAGATGTCAATTCCGAACAAGAAATTGCCTTCTTGAAGATGGTGCTTGATAAGCAGTTTTTCTCACATGTTGGTCTAGCAAAGACCTATGCTTATAACAAGTTAGTGGAGGGTTTATATAGACCTGGTTACTATGAAAAGTTAGGCAATATTGTCTTGAAGAGATTTTTGTTGCTTGTTCTCATACTAGATAGAGTCAAAACTCAGAGTAGTCTGCCACTTAAATATGGTATTGACGCACAAGATGGTGGATCTCCTCTATTGTTCTCTTTGCAATCAGATGCTAAATCTAGCCGTCAACTGATCAACAGTAATTGCTTGTTTACTCTTCATATTTTTCTTCTGTAGCTTGTTTACAAGACCTTTCTATTATAACTCGTGTATTAACATTTCCCTATCTTAAAAACATGTTAGAGTTCTTATCATCCGATGTGATGCATGGTGAAGGCAATCTACTTGCGCATCTTGTCATCGTAGGCTATAAAGTGACATATCAACAGGTAAGCATGTCGATTAATGATCTTAGTTTGCAAGTGTAAATGCTTTTACTACATGGTTGACTTTTTCTGGTTACCGGGTTGTCTCATGTTTAAGTTGGACCGAGTTGAGCCCTCGCTTAAATATGGGGTTGTGTCTTGGTTAGCGAGCGCTCTTGTCGTCTGTTTACTTTTACGGCACAATTGACATCATTCATATGTGTTGCAGTATAGGTCTCTGATTATTTTGGCCAACTGATATTGTCTGGTGCAGAATCCTTTGCTTGAGTATCACTTTGGTGTGGCTGATTTATTTAAGGACCTTCAGGATGGCATTCGACTTTGCAGAGCCATTCAACTCTTGCAACATGATCCTTCTATCCTCTCGGTTAGCTTATAAATGATCTTCTTTCCTTCCTTTCCTTTCGTATGTGTTAGATTGGTTCCCATTTCTACAGAAACTGTCACAATTGGAAACATAAGGCTTGTGAACTGTTCTATGTCAGAAAATGGTAGTTCCCTCAGATACTCGCAAGAAGAGTCTGGGGAACTGTGGCACAGTTCTACAATATCTCAGGGAGGCAGGTGTCCCATTGTGTGATCAAGATGGAACAATCATTATGGCAGAAGACATCGTTGATGGAGACAAGGAGCTCACCATTTCATTGCTCTGGAACATCTTTGTGCACTTGCAGGTGAAATTTACTATTCGTAGTGAGTAGTGACTTTTCCGTCTATGTCAGTACATGCTAAAAAACTTAACCTTATTTTTAACGAGGTATAATCTTTTAACTGTTGCTTTTATATGAATAAAATAGTTATGCAATAAATCCTTTCTCAGTTTAGTTAGCTGTACTTTGCTTCCTAACTATTATAAAATTTGTTGTTAGCTACAGGAACTATATTCTTACTTTCTTTTATATCCATGATATATTCTGATGTCCATTCTGCAGTTGCCACTTCTAATCAACAAAGAACTTTTCTCAGAGGAGATTTCTAAAATCCGAGGAGTTGTTGAGGTATGCTTAGTCTGGAGTGAAGATATTTATTCTACTTTCCAGAAAAAAAGAACATTCTCATCGCAAGGCACTGGTTGAAATCAGAATGTCATCTAAGAACAGAATAAGTATATAATGTGAGTAGTAGTGGTGTAGATTGGGTAAGATAGGAAATCTATGAACATGTTTTACACCTCTATGTGTTAATGCTCGTTGTCTCTAAAAGAGTGTGTATTTTATATTCGTACACTTAAATCCCCTCACTGTAACAAGCCAAATTTGGTAATGTTTTTCATATTTTCCACTTACAGCAAAACTCAAGCAGCTGCAATCACTTGGACATGCTCCTGAATTGGATCCGGGTATTATTATCATTTAATGAACTTTGTGACTACGGTAGTAATGTTTTCCTTATATCAGCCCTGTGGTGATCCTATTATTATTCTCGATTGATTTTGTGATGATCCATTGCCATTCTTTCAATGTTGTCACCTAGTACGCTTAACACTGATTATATCACATATGGTTAAGTGATGCTTAGAAGTTTGATTGACTAGTTGATGTAGATGACTAAAAGAAACAACTCTTATGGGGTGTGATTCTATACAGGCATTTTGACTACGCTACTCTGTTGGATTGTCCTTTAGTCTCCTTTCTGGAAAACATAGCTCTTTAACTGTGATGCAAAAGGAAACGTACAGGATTTAACACGGTGAATATGCCTGGTTAATAGGAAAATAGAAAACTCCTGTTATTTGGCTCTTGTCTGGATAGCATATTCCCAGTATTTCCGAAGGATGCAGTAACAGTCATGCTCAGTTTTCAAATAATCCTAGCTGCAGAATATGTAGCTTCCACTATGTAGCACCCTAATCCTCTATAAGTAGTAGACTCGTTAGAAGATTATTGCTGCCTGTATCATTATGATTTGGATTTATCATATGAACATGGTTACCTGACTGTTTCAGGCAATTTGTGAAAGTTATGACCTTAAGGTCAAAAATTTTTCATCGCTGGTTGATGGAAAAGCTATGTGGTGCTTGCTTGATTATTATTTCCGCAAGGACAATCGTTGTTCCTGCTCTTATCAGGTGCTTGAATTTTATCCATGAATCTATCATTGTTTAACCTTTTACTAAGACATTTTGCAGCTCAATACCGTTTTGTGATGATAGTACAGGCATTCAGTGAAACAAAAGAAGAAGTTTCCATAGTATCTGTAGTTGATTACACAGATGCAGTGCACAATTTTATTCTATCTCAAAAGCTGCCATTGCTATTGGGGAGGTTTCCAGAGGTGAAACAATATTTTACTTTGTGTCTGTAAAAATTGAGCGATTCATAATATTCTGTTATCGCCTTGTAAAATAATTGATTTAGGAGCAAAATAGTTCTTAGTGTTCCAAAGAAATGCTGCTCCAACTGTTGTTTCCCAACGATGAAGTTGTCCCCTGCAAATAAGAGTATGGTACAAGTACTTAAAATTTCTACAGAAAAAGAATATGCCAGACCTCTTAATTTTCCTATAAGTGCTTCAACTTTCAAACTTATTACATGGCTTCTACACTCACATATTAATCTGAATGAAATACCTTTTAGCATCAGAGGACCTTCTATCAAATTAGAATACATCTTCTTTTCCTTAAAACTTATACTTTAAGAAAGATCTCTATGATAACCAAACAGTAACTCTGGTTCAAACTTTTGTACTATTTCCGGGATATTTCAAGTAGCAGTATATTGCAATAAGCATTTGCTTGTAGAGTTCCATGTATTGCAGGCATTTGCTCCTAAGAGATTGAGGCAAACAAGGATTTCCTACTACTACACACTCCACAGAATATTCTTCTTAGGGGAGCAAATCCTATGAAAAGCAACCAATAGCTGTAATCTACCTATGGAGTTACGATATGGATAATGAAAGTTTGTCGGGTAGTTTCCCTCTTAGTCTTTTGGTCTGACCTTAACCAAAGTGTTTGAAATTCAAAAGTGGAAGAAACCATTTGGTCTGTTACAATCAGACACATATTGCTTTTAACCCATAATATATGTTACCTTTTGGAGGTCGCAATACCATTTATATAATTATATGAATTTGGTGTTGTTGATCAGTTAACAAAATACCTTTGTTCTCAAACTCCCCCAGTCCCAATTCCATGTCCATCATTCCTTTTTGGTCTGTCCCTACATGGAAAGTTAAGTTTTACCATTTATTGTGCAACTCAGGATATTTCATTAGACCAAAATGATCTTTCATAGTAATTTTATTTTAGTGGCTCCATTAAATAAAACCAAACAACCCACATCCACTTTGGGATGGCAGGAATAATTCAATTTAATACGTGTGGGCCGAAAATTGTATGATTGAAAGGTAACTATAATTTTTTTGCAGGTACTACAAGTCAGTGATATACTGGAAACAAATGGTGCATGCAATGGTCAGAGTGTCATTATTCTCTTGGTGTTTCTCTCATTTCAACTACTAGTCAGAAGAAACAAGGTATTATTCATTATAGATTATATGCAACTCACTAGTGTCAGTCTTAATTTGGGAAACTGATGACTGTTGCTGTCTTCTAACAGGATCAATTGAATTTCCACAAGTTACTGGGATTTAATTGTCAAAGTCCTGAAAGGAGACGGCTAAGCACGGACCAGTGGTTTATGCATCCTGAAGCAGCTGTAGACCCAGAACAAAATGATGACAAAGGTGTCTGATGGTTCTAGTTTTAGAAATTTTATTGTTTATTTATTTCATTTGTTTGGCCAATGGAAGACTTGAAACATTCATCAGCTGTTTATATGAACTACAGGAAGTAAAGTTTTGGGTAACACCATGCATCAGAAAATTTTCCATTAAACCAAATGGTAGCGAACTCTGTAGGCGCTGTTTATATAAACTACAGTGAACATAATTTTGACTGTGACACCATGCAGCAGAAAACATTGCGTGGAAACGTGAAGTTGTCAATACTACAGATTTTCCTTAAAGTTGGTTAGAATAAAGTATTTCGAGTTTTAATTTTCTTTTTCCAATGAATGCAAATTTTATGAAAAAGGTTCCCATTTCTTTACGGAAATAATTTCAGTAGAGGCAATCTTTCTCTGCATAAAGGCTTCTCTCCTTTGTAATAGTCCCATATCCATGTCATCGACAGCCTTTCGTACTAATTTAATTTCACGGTCTTTATGACCTTTTTGATAATACAGATGTTGCCAGAAATTTTAAGGCTGTAATGGCTTGGTGGCAAGAGATGGCTCAACAAAATAACAAATGCACTTCTAAGGAAACGTCTAGCAGTCCAAAGTGGTCTTTTACTAGTAAAAGGAGCAATGATACTCAAAAAGGTAATCATCCATGATACTTCATAGATTTTTTGCACTTCAGCTTATTCTGTCTGTTTAAATTATGTACTTGGTGTGTAAATATTTTGCTGTAACCATCATCATGAACATGTCAATATTCTCTCCGATAGCTTTCTTCTTGTATATAATTCAATGTGGGTGTCACCCCTACTATCTCCATTCTGTGCTTTGTCATCTGAAGATGAAAATTTGAATGCTTCAGGTATAGTTTTACCAGCTCTCAAGCCAGCTGAAAGATGTTTGTCTCATTGTTTCAGAAAATGCAGCAAAAGTAATACAGTCTCATTTCAGACAGTCAGTGCAGCGTCGCAAATATTTGAGGATTAGGAATGCAGTCTGTATCTTGCAAGCTGCAGTACAAGCATGGCTGAGGGTAAAGAAGGAACCATCAATTCATTTCTTTGGTTCACAGACATATCTGGCATCACTATGTGGTATATGCTTACTTTTTCCCTTCACTTTTGCTCCATTACTAGCTGTTAGAACTTTTATCATTTAGTGTATTGCTACAAATGAACAGGTGCAAGGAATTGTTCAGAAAATTTGGAAAAACACGCTGCCTTTGTGGTCGATAGACATGCCTTTCTTAAGTTGAGAAGATCTGTAAGAATCATCCAGCGTGCCACAAGAGACTGGATTTCCCGGAGACATGTGACTGGAGATGCATCACTGCAAGATTTGTCCGCTCAAACTCTCATTGATGCTGCCATTGTCATACAAAAGTGTATTCGTGGGTGGATAGTAAGGTCTTCTCTTGTAAGCACGGACCAATCTCCCATAGTTCCTAAGGAACGTGAAGAGAATATAAATGCAGCAGTAGCAATCCAACATGCTTCAAAGGAATATACATTAAGCAGCCCTCTACACAGTCAACACTTTGCAGCAACTAAAATTCAAAGTTACTATCATGGATGGTTGATGAGGAAAAATTTTGTGGATCAGAAGCAAGCAGCAATAAAAATACAGACCATTTTTCAATCTGCAAGATGTTTGAGGGATTTTCACTGCTATAAACAGGAAGCTCTTTCAGCAATTACAATCCAGGCTTATGTCCGCAAACGGATTGCTCAAAGAGAAGTTTATAGGCGTAAATCTCAAATCATTATGATTCAGGTAATTTTTTCTTGAAATATTAAATATTTGAGCGAATATTGATTCATTTTTATTTACTTCTGAGGTACACTCGATACTGACCTGCCCTATATTGTACTTAACTACACCTTTTATTTGGTACCCCAGGCTTATTAAGTAACTCATTGAAAGTACATCCTCGAAAGGTCAACGTCTAGTCTAAGAACTTAGATTGTGTAACTTCTTTTTTTCATGCATTTGCATTATTTTTTTCTGTTAGTTGTATCCTGCAACCTTCCAGAGATCATCAGTCACATAAGGTACAGGGTTCCATAATGTTTATGTGACACAAGTCAAACCGCAGAATTTAGGTCATTTCCTTTCATGAGCAGATTGTACCTTGAATCATTAGCCTACGGTACAGGCTTAGATTTTTTTCAGTCTTAAACAGCGTGTTTGCACCAGTTAGCATGAGGAGAAACGTAGATAGATGAACCAGAAGCATTACAAGTTTATCTAACAAGTTATGGAGTATATAAATGCGTTTGTATTTCTAAACATTGTTGCCTTAATTTAGCAAAATTGTTGTAAGTGCAATACTTTGTTTTGGCACTTTCACTTGGCAATGACATTTGCCGCTTTTACTTCCATATTTTGCAGCCAGTCAATTGTTGCGTCATTTCTGGCTTCTGTAACCGTTATGTTACCCCTGCATTAACTACTCTAACAAGGATTTCATATAGCAGCTCATGCAACTTTATCATGATATGGACTAATAAAATACTTTTCTCAAAGGACTTGACTGTTCCAAGTGTTTAATAATTTTTTGTTGTATCAGAGCCATTGTCGTGGCTGGTTAACAAGGAAAAGGCTGCTCATTGAAAAAGAGGCTGTTATAAAGATTCAAACTGAAATTCGGAGCATGAAATACCGGAAAGCATTCCTTCGCCAAAGGCACGCTACTCTGGAAATACAACGGTTTGCAAGAGGAGCCATTACTAGAAAGAGTCTCCTAGGTACCTTTATTTTCAATCACAAGGTTCATTGTTGACGTTTCCTATTCCTGCCTCTAATCAACTTAATGCATGGTATTCCAGGGGCCTCTTGCTACAGTAATATCTCAAAATTGGGTGACCAAACTCTTGCACTTAAAATACTATTGCAAGCAGTATTAAAGTTGCAAAGGTGGTGGAGAGGTAAACTTCTTCATGAACAGAGAACAAAAGCAGCACTTGTCATCCAATCGCATGTCCGAGGATGGACAGCCCGGCAAAGTGCTTCAAGAAACAAGCACCAAATTATTGTGATCCAAGTAAGTCGTAGATCTTGCTTACCGCGCTGTGCTTCCTTAGCATGCTTGAGGCCGCTTCTGAAGTTCACATGTATTTTATAGTTCTTTATTGCAAAAAATGGTACTTCTGCGTTGTTTATTTTTGGCACTTTCACTTGGCAATGACATTTGCCGCTTTTACTACCATATTTGCAGCCAGTCAATTGTTGCGTCATTTCTGGCTTCTGTAACCGTTATGTTACCCCTACATTATCTACTCTAACAAGGATTTCATATAGCAGCTCATGCAACTTTATCATGATATGGACTAATGCACTACTTTTCTCAAAGGACTTGACTGTTCCAAGTGTTTAATAATTTTTTGTTGTGCCAGAGCCATTGTCGTGGCTGGTTAACAAGGAAAAGGCTGCTCATTGAAAAAGAGGCTGTTATAAAGATTCAAACTGCAATTCGGAGCATGAAATACCGGAAAGCATTCCTTCGCCAAAGGCACGCTACTCTGGAAATACAACGGTTTGCAAGAGGAGCCATTACTAGAAAGAGTCTCCTAGGTACCTTTATTTTCAATCACAAGTTTCATTGTTGACGTTTCCTATTCCTGCCTATAATTAACTTAATGCATGGTATTCAGGGGCCTCTTGCTACAGTAATATCTCAAAATTGGGCGACCAAACTCTTGCACTTAAAATACTATTGCAAGCAGTATTAAAGCTGCAAAGGTGGTGGAGAGGTAAACTTCTTCATGAACAGAGAACAAAAGCAGCTCTTGTCATCCAATCGCATGTCCGAGGATGGATAGCCCGACAAAGTGCTTCAAGAAACAAGCACCAAATTATTGTGATCCAAGTAAGTCGTAGATCGTGCTTCCTTAGCATGCTTGAGGCAACTTCTGAAGTTCACATGTATTTTATAGTTCTTTATTGCAAACAATGGTACTTCTGTGTTGTTTATTTTTTGGCACTTTCACTTGGCAATAACATTTGCCGCTTTTACTTCCATATTTGCAGCCAGTCAATTGTTGCGTCATTTCTGGCTTCTGTAACTGTTATGTTACCCCTACATTATCTACTCTAACAAGGATTTCATATAGCAGCTCATGCAACTTTATCATGATATGGACTAATACACTACTTTTCTCAAAGGACTTGACTGTTCCAAGTGTTTAATAAATTTTTGTTGTGCCAGAGCCATTGTCGTGGCTGGTTAACAAGGAAAAGGCTGCTCATTGAAAAAGAGGCTGTTATAAAGATTCAAACTGCAATTCGGAGCATGAATTACCGGAAAGCATTCCTTCGCCAAAGGCATGCTACTTTGGAAATACAACGGTTTGCAAGAGGAGCCATTACTAGAAAGAGTCTCCTAGGTACCTTTATTTTCAATCACAAGTTTCATTGTTGACTTTTCTTATTCCTGTCTATAATCAACTTAATGCATGGTATTCCAGGGGCCTCTTGCTACAGTAATATCTCAAAATTGGGTTACCAAACTCTTGCACTTAAAATACTATTGCAAGCAGTATTAAAGTTGCAAAGGTGGTGGAGAGGTAAACTTCTTCATGAACAGAGAACAAAAGCAGCACTTGTCATCCAATCGCATGTCCGAGGATGGACAGCCCGGCAAAGTGCTTCAAGAAACAAGCACCGAATTATTGTGATCCAAGTAAGTCGTAGATCTTGCTTACCGCGCTGACCTCCTTAACATGCTTGAGGCAACTTCTGAAGTTCACATGTATTTTATAGTTCTTTATTGCAAGAAAATGGTACTTCTGCGTTGTTTATTTCCTTTGACTATGGCTGGGTAATTATTTCACTTCCAACTTTTCTTGTCACGTTTTGAAGATTAGCAAGGACTACTTCTCCTTCTCTTTCACTATTTATATCTTCCTGCGCTGTAGATTGTAATATTTTCGCTCACATCTGAAACATAGTCGACAGTGCATATGGCCTTTGCATCCAATAATTCATTTCTAATCTCCCCTTTGTAGTTGATCACATGTTTCTAAGATATTTTTTTCTCGATTTTGTGCTTTCAGATCATCTGGAAACTTGATTTAGTTCATGGAGAAAAGCTGAACAATAATGCTTAAAAATGTATTAGCAAGTAGTTCTATTTAATATAGCAGGAATGGCCCAGAGCAGGTCAAGTAACAATCTTTAAAATCTCTGGAATCATGTGGTTGTTGTTGTGTGAATCTTCCAGCACTGGAAAGAGGGGTCCTTACTTGAGTGAAATATGGTTCAGCTCAATATCAGAAAACATCTTTGCAGTATAGGCATTGCTAAATTATGTGTATGTTTCAAAGTATTTGTATCACCAGATAGAATGGTTGGATTGAAGCAGTGTATAATTCTTGAAAGGTAAAGTTCTTGTTATGACCTTATGGTGATTTTTCTGCGAATTAGCTATGAGGAAAGGAATTGGGGAATATATGAAGGTGAGAAGATGAGAAAGAAAAGATTCTTGGTTGAAGAAATAGAATATGGTCATATAGTACTGTCAAATATAATAGATAGCTCATATAAGCTTTGAATCACTATGTTACATATGGGAATAAATGCACACTGTGTATACTATCTCAACTATATGTGTCCTTTTTCACTATCTCAGCAATATATGTCCAAGCCGTTATGCTTTCTAGCCGCATTGAATGAAGCTCAGTTTTACACGATTAAGCTTGTACTTATTGTATACTGTAGGATGTCTGCTAGCAATCTTCTTCTTGAATAATTTTCTTGTATACGTTCCAAATATTTCCAAATTTGTTTTTGTAGTTGAACCAGCAGTATCTTCATTCTTCTTGAACTTCTTAACTCATGCGTCATTTTTCACTATGCAGGCATACATGAAAGGTTACCTTGCAAGAAAAGATTTAAGAGGGCAGCTTCTTGATTTGCGTCTGAGAGTACAAAAATCTGCGGCAAATGTTGATGATGGTATGCGCATAATAAACAGGCTTGTTGCAGCACTGTCAGAACTTCTGAATATGAGAAGTGTCAGCGACATTCTTCGTATCTGTGCAACTCTGAGTAAGTGTTATGTGCATCTGGGACAGATATGTCTGATTGTTTCTTGTTTTCAATGTCCACTCACTTAACAGTGCGTAGACGGGTGCATATCTAGATTCTCATGAGTGATGAGTTCAGTCAAGATAGTTCACATAGGGATCATAAAGAAATAATATCCTCTTTTTCTTTTCCTTTGATAGATATGGCAACACAACATTCACAAAAATGTTGTGAAGAACTTGTTGCTGCGGGTGCTGTTGGTACATTGTTAAAGCTGATCAGCTCTCTCAGCCGGAGCCTACCTGATCAAGAAGTTACAAAACATGCACTCTCCACTCTCAGAAACCTTTCCCGATATCCACACTTGATTAATGTAATAATTGATAGTTGTGGATCAGTGGAAACAATCTTGCGGGAGTTTTTAAGGTATGCTATTGAAATTGAGCATTAAAATCAAGTTCCTAATGTACTTCTGGTGGCATAAGCTTTATATGTTTCTGCTTTGCAAAATGCTTGTGCAGAAATAAAGAAGAGGGATATTTCATAGCGTCAGACCTTTTGAAGAAGATATTCACAGAGAAAACAGGTGTTGAAGCTGTGCACAAGTTGCCTGCTCTTTTGAGGAGACTACGCGATCATGTAGAAGAGCTTTCACGGAAAGCAAAACCTGACAAGTGGTCTGCTCTTCAGTATACCAACCCTAGTTGCTTAATCTTCTTCTCCATAGAACAGTTTAGTTGTGGTAGATATATTGTCTAAGATTGAACCTAATTTACGCAGGTCCAGGACTCCACAGCCACATGCAAGGAAAGAGCTGGACAAAAGATTGAGACAAGCTGTTGAGATATTGGAATTGATTAAAGTGTCCCTCGGAAATCCAACTAGACGACTCTCTTACAAGGTGTAAGAATTTTCTTACTAGTTGGATAGGAGTCTTTGTCTTTGTTGATATTGTTATATATGCATTTAGTACATCATGTTTAGCAAGATGGAATAGAAACTTTCCTTGCAGTTCAGTTAGTGAATTGTGAAGATAACTTCACTGAATACTTCTCATTCTCCAACACCATTATTAATCTAACTTTTAGTTAGTCCATTATGGACTCTTGGCTGTGATATGCGAGGTTGCTGTTAGTATTAGGTTGCTGAGTTTAATCTCCATACAGACATTATGATAGTATTTTTACAATATCAGGTAAGGTAACTCAGGTTATGTGCTACAACATGTTAAATCTCCATACAAACATTATGATAGAATTTTTATAATATCAGGTAACTCAGGTTATGTGCTACAACATGTTAAAATTACACTAATAGTATAAATTCTTTACACTTCATGAAATTAAATCCAACCGTAATGTCAACAACAAAAACAACATACCCAGTATATTCCCAACAGATGGAGTCTGGGGAGGGTAGTCTGTACGCAGACCTTACTCCTACCTAATGAAGGTAGAGAGGTTGTTTCCAATAGACCCTCGGCTCGGGAAGAAGAAGAAAAAGAAGGAAAGCAGTAAAGGAAGAGAGAAGAAAAAGAGGGAGAGATAAGTAGTACCAAATAATAACAATAGAGAATATAATACCCGAGGCAAACAAAACCACATAATGCAATTAAGATATGAGAATACTAGGGGACGTGCATGTTACTAAGACTATCGGTGAGCAACTAAGAAACTCCCAACTACCTACTAACTTACACACCCTCCTATCAAGGGTCATGTCCTCAGTGAGCTGAAGTAGGGTCATGTCCTGCCTAATCACCTCTTTCCAACACTTCTTAGGCCTACCTCGACTTCTCAAACTCGCCATGGCCAACCTCTCACACCTTAACGGGAGCTTCAATGCTTCTTTTCTGAACCATCTCAGCCTCGACTCGAGCATCTCACTCTCCACGGAAGCTACTCACTTTGTCTCGGATAGCTTCATTCATAATCTTATCCCTCCTGGTACACCCATACATCCATCTCAACATTCTCATTTTTGCTACTTTTATCTTCTGCACATGGGAGTTCTTAACTGGCCAACACCCAGTCCCTTACAGCATAGTCGGTCGAACCACTACTCTATAAAACTTACTCTTAAGTCTTGGCGACACATTCTTATCACATAAAATACCGGAAGCGAGCCTCCATTTATCCATCCTGCTCCGATGCAATGTGTGACGTCTTTGTCAATCTCTCTGTTACCTTGGATAATAGACCCGAGATACTTAAAACTTGTTCTTTTAGGGATAACTTGAGCATCAAGCTTTACATCTACGTTTGTTTCATGGGTCCCGTCGCTGAATTTGCACTCCAAGTAATTTTTTTTGGTTCTGCTCAACTTGAAACCTTTAGACTCCAAGGCTTGTTTCCAAACCTCCAGCCTCGCGCTAACTCCGTCTCGCTTCTCGTCAATCAACATTATATCATCGAAAAATAGCATGCACTAAGGCACCTCCTTTTGGATGTGTCGCACATCCATTGCTAACGCCTGTGATTTGGAGAGCGAGAAGCGGAAAAAAGTGAGGAGGCCTCGCTTCACCGAAGCGAGAAGCGCGAAGCGCGCGCTTTTTTCATGTGAAGCACAATTTAACACATAAATAAAAAAAACTAAATAGGCATAGATAAACGGCCAGGAACTCAATAAAAATAACATATTAAGCAAATGTTTCAATTCTTAAATCAAAAAGTAAATAATAGATACCAAAACTAGATACGCCCAAGCTCGATCTCGTTTTTGGCTTGTGATGCCATTGAATAATAAGACTGAATTTACTACAATCAACAACAAAAAAAAAACAGAACAGTTAGGAGTCGAATCAGAAACAATGAAAGAACAGAAAAACAGAGCAATAAAAACTGAAAAAATAGTGTAGTCGAACAGAAGAATAGGGCACAAAATGGCAGAAGAACAAAGCAATAAAAACTGGAAAAAAATAGAAAGAAGAAGAGAAAAACAGTGTGGTCAAACAGAAGAACAGAGCACAAAATGAGGGCAGAAGAACAAAGCAATAAAAACTGAAAAAAATAGAAAGAAGAAGAGAAAAGGGAGTCGAACTCGAACAGTGAACTGAAGAAAATCAGAAGAGGAAGAGAAGAGAAGAAGAAACTTACCCATGGTCGCTTGCAGCAGAGTGTTTGCGTAAGTGTATTTGGGAAGTTTTTTTTAAAAAACCCTAGCAGATGCCTTACCCTCGCTCCAGCGCTCTTTGCGCTTTTTCCATCGCCTTGCTTCTCGCTTTTTAGGGTAAAGCGAAAGCTTTTTGATGTGAGTCGCTTTTTAGGGCAGAAAAGCGCTATGCCGTCGCCTCGCATCGCTCTTTAAGTAGAAGCGCACGCTTTTTATAACATTGGCAAATAAAAACGGGCTAAGAGCCGATCCCTGATGCAACCCCATCACAACCGGAAAATGCTCCGAGTCACCTTCCACAGTCCTCACTCGAGTTTTAGGGTAAAGCGAACGCTTTTTGATGTGAGTCGCTTTTTAGGGTAAAGCGAACGCTTTTTGATGTGAGTCGCTTTTTAGGGCAGAAAAGCGCTATGTTGTCGCCTCGCATCGCTTCTGCTCTTTAAGTAGAAGCGCACACTTTTTATAACATTGGCCAAGGCAAATAAAAATGGGCTAAGAGCCGATCCCTGATGCAACCCCATCACAACAGGAAAATGCTCCGAGTCACCTTCCACAGTCCTCACTCAAGGAAGAGAAGAGAAGAAGAAACTTACCCGTGGTCGCTTGCAGCAGAGTGTTTGCGTAAGTGTATTTAGTAAGTGTATTTGCGAAGTTTTTAAAAAAAACCCTAGCAGATGCCTTACCCTCGCTTCAGCGCTCTTTGCGCTTTTTCCATCGCCTCGCTTCTCGCTTTTTAGGGTAAAGCGAACGCTTTTTGATGTGAGTCGCTTTTTAGGGCAGAAAAGCGCTATGCCGTCGCCTCGCATCGCTTCTGCTCTTTAAGTAGAAGCGCACACTTTTTATAACATTGGCCAAGGCAAATAAAAATGGGCTAAGAGCCGATCCCTGATGCAACCCCATCACAACAGGAAAATGCTCCGAGTCACCTCCCACAGTCCTCACTCGAGTCTTAGCACTATCATACACATCCTTAATCACCCTAGTGTAACTTCCGAAACACCGCTAGCCTCCAAACACCTCCACAGAACCTCCCTCGTAACTTTATCATACGCTTTCTCAAGGTCAATAAACACCATATGCAAGTTCTTCTTCCTTTCCCTATACTGCTCCACTAATCTCCTTACCAAATGAATCGCTTCCGTAGTCGAACGCCTCGGCATGAATCCGAACTTGTTCTCGAAAATAGACACGCACCTCCTCACTCTGGCCTCCACCACCCTCTCTCAAACCTTCATAGTGTGACTCAATAGCTTTTATCCCTGTAGTTGCAATTTTGGATATTGACAAGAGGGGTTGCTCTGATGGTAAGCAACCTCCACTTCCAACCAAGAGGTTGTGAGTTCGAGTCTCCCCAAGAGCAAGGTGGGAAGTTCTTGGAGGGAAGGATGCCGAGGGTCTATTTGGAAACATCCTCTCTACCCTAGGGTAGGGGTAAGGTCTGCGTACACACTACCCTCCCCAGACCCCACTAAGTGGGATTATACTGGGTTGTTGTTGTAGTTGCAATTTTGGATATCACCCTTATTTTTGTTCAACGGAACCATCGTACTCCACCCTCATTCTTCGCTCATCTTCTTCATCCTGAAAATAATATTAAACAGCCTAGTGAGCCACTCCAAGCCTACTCGCCCCGCGCTCTTCCAAAATTCCACTAGAATTTCGTCTGGGCCTATCGCTCTGCCCCCTACACATCTTACGCATCGCCCCTTCCACCTCCTCTACCTTAATACGCCTACAAAATCCAAAATCTCGTCGACTCTCGAAGTGCTCCAACTCACCTAGCACAATGCTTATGTGTCCCTCCTAGTTCAACAATTTATAGAAGTATGTCTGTTATCTTCTTCTAATAAGTGCCTCGTCCATCAATACTATGCCATCCTCATCCTTGATGCAATTGACTTGGTCTATATCACGGGGTCTTCCCTTGCCTTACCTTGGCCAACTGGTACAACTTCTTGTCCTTGCCTTTGGCTCCGAGCTCCTCGTACAAACGACCAAATGTCGCATTCTTTGCTGTCGTAACTACTAACTTTGCCTCTTTCTTTGCCTTTTTGTAACACTTCCGATAAGTCCTTCTTTCCTCGTATATACTCTCCACAAGCTTCAAATAAGCAGCTTTCTTAGCTTACACTTTTACCTTGGACCTCTCTATTCCACCACCAGTCACCTTTATGACCCCCAGAAAAGCCTTTCGTGACCCCTAAGACCTCTCTAGCAGCTTCCATAATGCAGCTCGCAGTCGTGATCCACATACTAGTCACCGTCCCTCTACTCCTCCAGGCCCTCATAGCCAACAACTTCTCCCCCAACTCCTGAGCTTTGTCCTTGGTCAAGTTACCCCACTTGATCTTATGTTGCCTGCACGCTGCCTTTTTCTTCCTACTCCTCTTGATCTCGAGGTCCATTACTAGGAGCCTATGTTGGGTCGTGAGGTGCTCACTAGGGATGACCTTGCAATCAGTACATTTACCTTTATCACATTTCCTGCAGAGAAGGTAATCAATCTGAGTCTTGGCCATCGAATTCCGGAATGTGACCAGGTGCTCCCCCTCTTCGAAAAGCTCTAGCAAATTCCAACAGTGAAGTACCTCCCTCGTTCCTATCCCTAAAATTGGACCCGCTATGCACATCATCATAACCCCTAGCACTAACCCCAATATGGCCATTAAAATCTCTGCCAATGAACAACTTCTCGTTGTGCAGGATACTACGCACCACCTCGTCCAATCGTAATGTCAATACTTCTAAATCATCATAAAAGATTTAGCAAGATTTTTTTTCCCTAACGAACAATTTAATGCAAGTGACATGCTTGGGCGGAAAGGTCATTGTTTTTGAAATATTAGATGTAATGGTCTATGCTAATTCTTTCTGATTCTGAATTCATGTGAAATTTTCCTGTGTTAATAATCCGAGGATGGTAAATTGTTAATTATGGACTTTGGATCAGGGGTCGTTTATTATACCTATGGTGTTGGTATAAAAATTTAGTATCACCTTAATACTTTGTTTGATTAGCAAATCTGGTATAAGTTATCTCAAGATTAAAAATAGTATCGGAATAACTTATATCTTGTAGGAGATGGGATAATTAGTGCCGGAATAACTTATACCTTCTTATTAGAAATTATATAAATATTATTTTTAATACAACTACCAAACATTGGATAAAAAAATCTCAGTATAACTAATCTCAAGATAACTCGTATGCAAACCATACTCCTGTATGTGGCTTCTGCAAGTTGCAGCCTTTTGCGGTAGTTAATTGTTAAATATCCAAGTTGTGATTTTTAAATCAATTTGGCAGGGGCAAGTCGCAATTCACTTAACTAAAGTTGGTTAAAGTAGACGTAAAGGGGACTAGAGGGCCCACCCTGTGGCTGCCGTCCCAACCTTTATCTTTTCCGAAGTGCATCGAAGGAGATTCAGATTCCATGGCCCAAAAATATCCACCAGCAAAACCTACTGTCAAATTCTTCCCTCTTTTTTCACTGGTTAACTCAGAATACCCACACACACAAAAAGAAAAATATGCTAAACTATTTCTTTTAGGTGTCCTTTAGATTCAAGATCAACCGAAAACTTGATTATATAGATGTTTTAAGTTCGAGCTGTTGGATAGAAAACCTTTAATCAGAGGGCGTTTTATACACTTTAGAGAACCTACTAGGTATAAATTTTAGAATCTAGACCAATGTGTCACAAGTTCTTAAATGCAGGGCAAGGTTGCGTCCGGATTTTTTTCGAACCTCGTATATAACGGAAGCCACCGGGATGTCCCTTTTGAAAATATTTTGCATCTTTCTATGTTCTCGGCTTTCTGCAATTACAAATTGAAATGGGACACCACTGATATAGTACCTTCTTAATTAACTAAATTCAACTTCCAATGGTGCATTATGTTCTGAAACTATCATCCCCAGATTTTCCTTGGAGAGCATTCATAAGATTCAGTTTTAATACTCCTCTATTTTAATATTCTTTTGGGAGGATGGACCATGAAAAGGAGAAGGAGCGATATAACCCCTGCATCTTCTGCACCTTAGGTGATGCTGGGTAAATAGTCTCCAGGCCATAATTTTGTTATTATTTCCAAGCTTAAAAGTTTTTGGAACGACAGCAAATTTAGTTTAAGGATTTATCATTAATCTAAAGTATGTACAGATACTCAAAGAAAGCACAATCTTGAAATCATTGTCTATTCCTGAGCAATGACCATTCCTCCCGAAACAATCAATGTTTACATGATTAAGTATTACTAATATTAACCAATCTTGTTTGGAAAAAAATATATCAAGCAGCTCTAGCACCAAGATCCAACATCCTTTCTGGCAAGTCAGCTGGCTCAATGAAAAATCCCCTTCTCACAAGTGTTCTTGGAACTGTTATTGTCAAAACACCATCTCTATAACTAGCAAAAATTCCATTCATATCCACCATTCCAGGTAGCCGAAATTTCCTCAAGAAACTCCTTGTTGGTTCTGTGGTTTCATAGGCAGCTTCAGTTCTTATTATCAGGTATCTTGAATCCTCAACTTCCACCTTTATTTCCTCTTTCTTCAGACCTAATCCCAAAAAAAAAAACACCCATTCAAAACTCAAGAAAATTAATACCCGATACAGAACAAAGCAAGGGGTGTTAAAAAAAGTCTATTTTAAATGCTTAAACTATTTTGATTCTTTTTTTGTTTTACCTGGAAGATCAGCAGAATATATGTGAGATTCAGGGGTCTCTCTCCAATGAACATAATTTTCAGGAATGAAATGATAAGGAAAGAGGAGAGGAGAGGTGAAAAAAGAATTCCATGTAGAGGGGTGCAAGGTTGAGAACTCCATGTTCTTGGAAAAGAGAGAGAGAAGAGGATTTGGGAGGAAAACTTAGTGGCTGCAAGAGTGGTTGGTTGTGTTTTAGGGAATGAGAAGAGTGTTGATTTTTGTCCTTATATAAGCTTAGCCAAGATTGGTGGCATTGGTGATCTTGTTAGGTTTTTCATTAAAGTAATGATTGGCTCCTCTATTCTTTGAAGGGAAAAAGCAAATATATCTATCTATATTGGACAAATAGATGCATGTTAGTTGCTACTTGCAAGTTTGGGTATCAAATAGTGAAGTGACAAATCCTCCTCAATTTTGGAAGAATCAAATAAAACAATTAACTACTTAGACAAGTGGGAAATGTTTCCTCTATTTTACCCTTTTAGGACTTCCGGAGTTGATTTCCTTTTGACTTTTAGATTTTCTTAAGATCATTACATTACAAAAACAAACAATATATATATATATATATATATATAAAAGAACAAAACCATAGAATACACAAGCAAAGCAACCTTTTTAATATAACTAACGTTGAAACACAATTCGTCTATACCTATGACTTCTTCTTCCTTTTTTCTTTTTTGGATTATGTGTGGGAGGGGGTGGATTGTTAGCATTCGCTAGAAGGAAGGATTATAATTAGGTTCGATTTGGATCGGTTTTTCCCTAAAAGAAATCAAGCCAAGTAAGTCGTTTTTTTAAATATTAGAACCAAATCAAACCAATTAAGTTGGTTCTTTCTCGATTCGGTTTATGTCGATTTTTCAGTTTTTGCAGTTATTTATCGGTTTTTTCTTAAATATAAGACATACACTACCAAACACATAATTCGGCGACCACATTTTTAACGTAACACTATCAAATCAATTGCTGAAATCTATTATTTACCAAGATATATTGATGATAATTGAATCAAATAGTGATAAATAATTGAAGGACTCAATTAAAAATATATTATTTTTAACATGAAATAGATTCTTACACTTAACAAAAGAAAACTACCAATCAAACTAGAATGTAAAGGTAAAGAACTGTACTAAAAGCGCAAACGATTTAACATTTACTATAAATTTTTTGAAACTTTGTATAAAAGTATACATATATATGAGTGTAATAATAAATTTAAAATAGCTACTCCTAAATTCGGTTTGGTTCGGTTTTTTTTTTTATTAAAACCAAAACCAAACCAAATTTGATCGATTTTTAAATTTCAAAACCAAAACCAAACCAAACAACAAAGTATCGATTATCTTGGTCGGTTTAGTTTGATTTTCGATTTGGTTCGATTTTTCGGATTTTTATAAACACCCCTAATTGCTCCTATCACTAAAGAAAGAAAGAAAAACTTAAATAGAATCTAACACCTGAACTCGTAATGCATAAGGTAGCATGGTAATTAACGATTTCAGCTAAAGACTAGTAGTCCAGCGAATTTAGTGGGAATGTGGGAACAAAGACAAACTATGTTTGATTCTCGTTTATATTATTCGGATTGTGAGTTCACCTCATATTATTTAAGTTGGTGATTGTAATCTCGCCACTCACTCTCTAAAGTTCAACAATATATTTTTTGTTTATCCCTTATTCCATTATGTCAATTTTTCGCTAAATTCAATATGAAACACTTGGATTATGTTTTATATATATAAGAGAAAGGACGATAAAAAGTTTCAAAATATTTTTACCTTTTAGAGTTTGTTCATTTGTACGAATTCTCAATAACCAATTTTTACATAAATATATATTAAATTTATTAATCTTATAAACAATTGTCCACAACTCTTTTCTATTTGGCGAAATGGCTTTGTGTCCACTTAAACTTGTATCGGTTTGTAAACCCGATATGTGAACTCTTGGATTTCTCATTTGAACACCTATACTTGAGAAAATGGCTACTAATAAACACATTTGACCGTTGACTATGCTTATGTGGCAATATTATAGCTGATGTGGACAACTGCGTGTTAATCACGGGTATAAAATGCGTGAATACTAATAAA